>APFE030800909.1:4948-16134 GCA_000404065.3 Pinus taeda
AAACCATAGGTGGGTCCGCCCAACCTAACATAGGGTCCAAAACCAAAATTTTCTGGGGCGCTGCCCCGGACCCCATAAAGTGGGGTTACGAGTACCCCTCAAACCCCCTGTTAACTATGTGGATAGAATATAACACAACCCAACAGTAAGCATGCTGGCTAATGTTTGAATTCTTCACAAGTGTTTGTTTATGAGCAAGTAGAAAGAACTACTAAAATGCAACTCCCATGAAAACTTGTAAACAGATCCAAATTTTCCCAGATTGAATAATATGGATTCACTACCTGACTCCAAAAATACTCCGTAAGGATCTTGAAATTCATGTGTACTGGGACTTAGCCCATCCAACGGATTAGTTTGCTTCTCCTCATACCATGAATGCAAACTTTCATCTAAGCTTTGTGATGAGACTCCTGCTGAAAATGACAAAGAAACCGGCTACCGAATCAAGTTTGTATCAATATTGTTTTCAAGCTCACAGTTAGTTAATGGAGAAGGACTTTGACTGCAAACATCATCCAACGTATTAGCTATTGGATCATGAAAAACTTGAAAATATTGTCGCAACCCATTTTCTATTGGTTCCAATGAGATTGCATGATTTTCTACAGGCTACTCATTTGAAGATATATTATGCAAAAATCCCTTCAAAAACTGAAATGATTCAAAACATAATGGTATGGAATCATCTTGCATCTTTTGATCATATGTGCCAATGTCCAAGTCTTCATTTGCAACCTGACATTCAATGGCATTCGGGGGCCGCAAATCTAGATATGATAGTCTTGAACAAGGATTTCATTTCCCTCTAGATGGTCCAGATCAAAACTTATCAACGATTGATTTTTGATTGCACGAAAGTTGTCTCTAATGAACTGAAACGAAGTAAAACAAAGAGGCAAAGATCCTTCACTTACTTCAAAATTTTCTGCACTTTTCTCCTCACTTCCATAGCTGATATGCAATGGCTGATCACTGTATTTGAGCTGCTGAAAGTGAACTTCCTCCTTCCACAAACCGACCGTTGATTTGTTTGCAAAACTAGCTTCTGTTTGGAGAACATAGTTATCATCATACTGATCAAATTTAGGAAAATCATCAGTATAAAACACATCATCAAGCATACATGTCAGATCAACAGATCTCTCTTCTCTAAGGGGATCTATAAAACAATCATTATCAGATCTATGACAACCTGGATAAGAAAGAAAATGTTTTGTATCAGCCACTTGTTCTTCTTCAATTAGTGACTCATGCTCGTGAACATCATACTCATTCCTTGTGATTATATTTTGCATCATATCTTCCACTTTACTTACCAAAATGTCGATCTTTACCTCTAAATATGTTGATTCCTCTGGATCTATGTTCTTCATCTTTTCTTCCTTCAAATTTGCCCTTCTGATCAGCAGATTAGCCTCTACATCTACTGCATTGTTCTGCATCTCTTCAAGTGTTGCAAGGTTCCTTTCGGTTAGCTAAAACTCCATTTCTGGATCAAAGGCATCCGGGTAGTGCAAGAGAGTTGAAACAGGAGGAGGTCTTATATTAACAAGCATCGAGCAATAAACTTGGTTAAATATGGCAGAAAATTGTTGTACTGTCTCCCCTAGATGTCTTTTCAACTGGTTATACTCTTCTAGAATCAAGAAAGGGTTTTGTTTGACCACCGACTTGTCGAGGAAAACTTTGAAAAACTGCTGGAAATATGAGATGCTCGCATCAGGTAGGGTTTTGAACCAACTCTTGACTTTGCCTTGCAAAGAAAGAGCAAAAAGCCTGATACTGACATCCTCTTCATCAACTTCAAAAAGGTCAAGAAAAGACTCAAAATTCAATACATGTCTCTCAACAGTGATGTTGTCACATTCACCATCAAATCTTGGCAGATATAGGTAATGATTTTTAGGGAAAGCATGGGATATAGGAGGTAAAATCAGAGGCTTGTATCTATCCAGAATTTTACAAGGTATAAGAGTATATACAAAAGCTGTAGAATTATTCTTGATCTCTTTAGGTTCATTAGTTTGTAGACGGTCATCATAATATTTGGAAGAAGGGTATTGATCAAGATCAAAGGCATGTGAATATTTTGTATTTGCAATCTTCAAAGGGAAGGAATCACATGCAGGTCTAGGATATTTTCTCAAATACAGTATACTTTGTAAAGCCTTCTTGACATTCTCAGGAAAAGAGAAGAAATAATTTATAACAAAGAACATAATGTCTTGGATGAAATTCCAAATTGAATACCTTATCTTTCCATATTGTCCTTTCATGTTTTTGCTGGTTGGGTTCATCCTATAGTGGAGTCCTTGGATCTGATCTCGAAACTAATTTGGAGTCACTAGGTGAATGATTTCAACCTTCCGGTGTCTAGTCATTGTCCACCATCAATAATCAGATCTAAACTTGATACATTTTGCTGAGGAACATAAAACTACGTTCCCCACTATGGTCGCCACTATGTTATCACCTGGATTGAACCTTAGGCTGAAGGAAGGCAATGCCAGGGTAACCACAAACCACTCTTAGCCAAGTAGCTAGCCCTACTAGGCCAAGAGAGGGCTCTTTTCATAAGCATCTCAGCCAAGATGACTGGATTAGGAAAAGGATTTTAGGCTAGGTATAGTAGCACAAAGTTTTGATTGGATTTTGAAGGGGTTTTGTTGGATCAAGAGGAGCTGGATAGTTTAGGTCTAGGGAATTACGTCAAAATTGTAGGGTGTTCAATGGGGCAAGGTAGGCATGCATTTTAGCACTCTAGGGCTTGATGGGTGAGGTGTTTAAGACCAGTGAGAGGCTAGGAAGAGCATGTGATTATCATGGGTCCTTCTCAAACTATAGAAAACATATAATGGTGAATATTTTCCCAAAGTAGAGCACTGATGTAATGCATTTTGCCTATAAACTTGAAAACATTCACCTAGAAGCAATGAAATGATTAACGAAATACACAAAAAATACTAATATATGACCACAAAAGAAGAAACTTTACTAAAACTCCATACCACATGGATCCCATAAAAATAGCTGCAATTCTTATTAATCTCCTGCTAAACTGCTACAAAATGATGTACAATCAAGGTCTGAGCATTCAGCTGAGTCCAACCCTTTACAATGAGAAAGAAGAAGAAGATATAGGCTTTGTTTCAACCTCCTCCCATCCTTAGGGGTCGAATCCCTATTATGAGGAGCTAATCTAACCAACTCTGAACAAGAAACTGGAATATAGGCATCTCAACAACTTGCCTCTAAAAGTGAAAAACTGATTCATTTGAGCTCAAATTGACTTTCAATGCAATGAATCTACCATCTACTACCAATTATCCATCATGTTTACATGCCATCATTTATAATGGTAAATCATCGTCCATGAGATAAAATTCATAAACATAGTCAAAAAATGGAAAAATAGTCATCCTATGCAAAATTTGCCTTACACGCAGCGCCATTGGCCCAACGCATAGCGCCACCTTCATGTCCTTTTGGAGGCCTTCCCGACATCAAAATTAAGCTCATGATAGCGCATTGGAAAGGTATTCAAGTCTAATTTCCAAAACACCTAGAATTTATGCATTTGGAGCTTATTTGACCCCTCAAAACTTGATTCTCCTAAGACTGCTTCTGTGTGTCCAAAAAGTGGCAGAAAAGTCATTTTTAGGGTGTTTTTTGACCTTTTGGTGGACCAGTTCTGCCCCAAAAACTTAGCAAATCCATAGGGTTCATGTACTCATCACCCTGAATAAAAAAATGCAAACCAGTTATGCATTGGATGCCCCTAGGAAAAGTTGGCGCTGCGTGTTGAGGCAGATTTTCTTTGTGTAAAATTTCAAAATTTGCAAATGGCAAAAATTCTTCCGAACTTGCCCAAATTTGGTGAGAAGAATCATCATCAAGTATCCTAATGAGATAAGGAAGCTTCATAAAATAACTTAAGCCTATCCTCCTCCTTTTTTCCTTTTAGAGCCCGCCTTAGCCTAGCTTTCATCCTTTTGACCCTCATGTTGCAAATTTTGTTTCGGGTCCTGTAATAGTAGGCCATGTGCCTAATCATCTAATTTTCTCTATTGGCCTTCTGCAATAGCTTTTGAAGGTGCAAATTGACTCTCTCAAGCCAAGTCTCTCTATCATCTTCAATTTACTTCATGATAGGAGTCAAGGTGACCTGTGCCTCTTTGTCACTTTCTCATTTTAGCTTGAGCAGTTCCAGCTCCATGAGGACTTATTTGTCACTCAACTGCTTGTTCTCTTGTTCCAAATATGTGACAACATACTTGGCCCTCTCCAAATTGTCCATCAAAGCTTGGACTTGAGCCTCTTTTTCTTGTACGATGATGTCCTTTATTTGTTCTTCATCTTGAGCCTCTAAGTCAATTATTTCCACGCCGTGATGAGTACAACGTTGCTCCAGCTTATCATGCTCTGTCAAATCAAAGTCCCTCTCTTTCTCCTCATCATCAAAACTTTCCTCTGGCATCTTTTCCTTCCCTTTGTGTAGCTGCTGCACATGTACCTGCTGTGTTAATGAAGAGGGAAAATCCCCTTCCACATCGTGTGGAGCAAGCATTTGCCTATGGGTTGATGAAGAAGGCAAGGTCCCTTCCACATCCCGTGGAGAAAACACTTGCCTATCAGCTGCAAACAATCTCCTTGTGCCCCTCTGATATTTCATGTAAGTCTCGGGCACCTTAGTAGCTCTAGTCTCTTTGACCTTCTCATCTGTTTTCACCTGAGCACTGGTAGAAGGTTTTCCTTGTCCATGTTTGCTAAGTTTTGAAACTGTATACCGCTAGAGATGATATGGTGGGAGTGAGTATGGGTGATTAGGAATAAGGGAAGGGGAAATGATCTTATGTGGTATTTTGGTGGACTAATGAGAAGTAGGGTATAAATTATGAAAATGAGAGAGAGGGACTATGGTTTTAGGATATTGCTTTGGGGATGAAGGAATAAGGGATATGGAGGGATATGTAGGAGGGGTTAGGGTTTTTAAAATAGGTGAAAGGAGATATGGGAGGTTTAGGGTTTTTAGCAATAAGTGACAGGAGGTATAGAAAGAGTTAAGGTTTTAAGGAATGATTAGAGGAAATTTAGGGTTTCAATTTAGCCATGGAAAATTAACCTTAAGTAAGTTAATTGAATGCCAAGAGTGAAGCTCAGGGCTAACACTTACTTTTTTGAGGGATGAGATGGTTCCTTGGTAAGTTTTTATGAAGTTTGAGGCCTTTTTTTCCTTTCTGCTCAACGCGCAGCACCAACCCATAGACGCGCAGCGCCACCTTCTGAACTTGCAGCGCCACTTCAAACCCACTTTTGACTACCTTCTCGATGTCCAAATTGGGCGTGGGATAGCTTGTTGGAAAGCTTGTCGAGTCGAATTTCCAAAACATCTTAAATATTTCAATTTGGAGCTCATTTTCCTTGTCAAAAGCTCAATCTCCCAAGATTGGTCAAAATGTGCAGAATGAGGTTGCCAAAATGCAAAGTGCTATTTCAGTCAAATTTTGGAGGTCTTCCTCAACTCCAAATTGAGCTCATGATAGCGCATTGGAAATATCTTGTGTCTAGTTATCATTTGACTCATCAAGCAAGTCATTTGGTGACTCTAGCTAGGAGAAAGATTGATTTTCCCAAGGTCACTCCAAAAGTGCATCAACTCTCCTGAGACAAATGATGTTTTGGACATTTCTCCCAAATAATGAGACCCATGTAAAAACTGAAAGAGTTGTTTCTTCATGGGTCTATGGTGGAAAAAAAACCTCTCTCACTTTTGTCAAATTCATATTTTCTTGCTCAGAAACATAATATTAATAAAACCTATTCTAATGCATGGAACAGGGGATTTGTAGAAATGAAGGGAAATGAAGGGAATGAGGGGCTTCTAATCTCTTGAGAAAATTTTGGGAAGTAGGGAGGGATGTTAGGAAGCAGGGGAAAATGGAATTTCAAGGATTGAGTGAGGAGAAGGGGTCAAAAAGGGAAAAACACAGGCCTAACCTAGAAAAGTGTCAAATTGTAGCAATAAGCCAGGGTTTGTGGGAAAATGATGAATTTAAGGGATCTCAGTGATGGAAAGTGTTTAAGAAGGTATATTAAGGATAGGGGAAGGTGTATGAGAATCAAGATACAAGTTTTGTTGATGATTTGACCATCCAAGAAAAATTACCTTCAAAACCCTAGGAGAGGGAAATGAGCTTTACCTAAGCACAACTGAAGCACAAACAAGGTTTAAAATGACCCATTGGAACTTGAAATAATGATGACAACTCTTTGAATGATGGTACACTCAGTCGAATGGTGACATGGACCAATACTTGGAAAACTTAGGAAGGAGTGAAAACAATCCTAGACATAATACCTAGTGACCAAATTTTACTCGAAGACTCACTGAAATGACAAAATTTGACTTTGACACCCTAAGATCACTTTGTAAGAGCATGTTTGATTGTTGGTGGAAGGGTGCAAAGAATGACTCTAACAGAACGAACCATATTTTTGTAACCTGCCTATTTATAGATGAATAAATGAAAGGTTCTGCTAAGGTTACCCAAAAAAAAACTTGCTATCCAAATATAATATATATATATATATAGAAATTTAATTATTTTTTATAAAAATATTGTTTGCTTATTAATCTTTAAATTTTAGTATATTGAAAAATTTTATGTGGTTTTCAACAATATAATATTTATTTTTTGGAATAAAAAATATATCAATAAATTAAAAGTTATATTAATAGATAACAAAAATAATATATTAACTCATAAAATAAAATAGGATGAAATAAAATAATTGTTTTTCTCATTCATATATATTAAAATTAGCATTAAAAGTCTAAAAAGGTTTGAAGCCAATACAATAATATTAATAAGCACAAATCCATTACATCAATGCCTTATAACTCATCATGTTACTAGCCAAGATTTGAACCTAGATGATGTGTTTAGAGCCTTATATATATTTTACAAGTATATTTTTTTTCTAGCTTAATTTGCTACATTTCATTGATTCATAATATAGCCATACGTAGACAAAAGTCTTAATGTTGTAGTATGCTTAAAGGGAAATTAGACCAAAGATTATTATAAGTATTAAGGTTTTATATTTTTTTTAATTAAAATCAAATATGAAATTGCTAAGTATAATAATTATGAACAGGAATCATTATTTTAATTATATGGTAAACTAAATTTTATTTGGGGGGTTAACCATGGAGGAATTTGAACTAGTTTTTTTTTTTTTTTTTTTTTTTAGTAGTAAATTTATTCACTATCACTTCAAAACCCAACAAACATGATAAAATAAATCGTATTTTTTAACTGTTATTTCTGTTTTATATATATTTCACATCTTTCTATATAAAAATATTTCTAGGTGACTTAGTTTTCCTTGAATATTTACAGATAGCAACCAATGATGATTATCCCACTATTAATTTAACAACTAAATTATAATATATTTTTCCCCCAAAAAATAATGTTTACTATTGATTACATTTTATCTATGTACATAAATATTCTTTATTCAAAATAACCTTCTAATTAACAAAATTAATACTACTAAAATTTGAATAACTAAATTATAATATATTTTCCAAAAAACTTATATTTACTATTAATTACATTTTATATATGCATAAATACTTTGTGCATATCACTAACACGAACATGGTGCATATCAATGACACGAAGACCTAATGGAAGTCGACCCAAATGTTTTCGGTGATTCTCAATAAAATGACTTGTCGTGGGGTGACCAACTGATCACGTGGGCACACATAGATATCGAATGAACTTCAACATGGCAATAATTAAATATATAAAAGTAGTCACACAACAAAATATCATACAAAGATGATGGAAAATTGTTGGGAGCTAAATTATTTAATGCTTTTCTTCTCAACTACTTCCATGTCCAATTATCACCCAAGGGAGAAACAACAATACTATAAAATATGTATTTTATATTAAAATACAAAGTCTTTTGGACATGTCACATCAATATGATATGACTGAAAAGTCAAACATTATACAATTTTATTTTACCCATCCACCACAACTTTGTTGAAATACTTTTTAATGAATATTCCTTATGTTTTGTTTCAAAACATATATAAATTATTTTCATATTAGTCCATTGAGCTTTTTAACGAACTCCCACACAACAACGACATATTGACATTTAGATATTTTTATTCGAATCATAAATATAAACCCAAAAGACACAGGAGGATGAGATTGAGGGTTTTGAGTAGTTGCGATAAGAGAAATACCAAATGGTTTACTCGCCAACTATGAACGGATGGAACCAATTACGCCATTAGCATCATGATATTTTTTACTAGGTAAAGGAGGAACGATATTCGAAGGTTTCAGAGTGTTTAGTATCTTATCATAGAGCATGCCCGATTGGGTATAAAAAATGTCCAAATATTGTGCACGACCAATAACTTGCTCTTGGCCATGACCCCACTTTTAGCCACATCTTATGTTATAGGTGCCAATAGAGATTTGGTAAATCATTCTACTAACAATTGATCGGGAACATAAGTCTCCACTAGCCGATGATGACATCTCCACTCATGAATGTGATCTGAGATGTGAGTGGAATCCGATTGTTTGAAGTTGGTCAAGAGTTCCATTCTAGTTTCATATCTAATGGGCAACTGGAAATGTGTGAGGAATGTGGTGGTTAAAGTGATGAAATCATGAAACAAAGCTCTAGATAATTCAATATACCATTTAGCTGTAGTACCTATAAGCATTCATTGAAAAAGATGAAGTCGAATAGAATCATCATTAAGGGAGTTCGAAGAACACCATAGATGATACATCATAATGTGCGTCGACGAGTCTTCTTCTAGATTCCGATTGAATTTTGGGATATTAGAAGGAAATTTAGTGGGAATAATTGGTCACCATGGCAAATGAGTAATGAGGCCATTAGTGAGTCGAGTTAAGTCTGGTAATTTGAGAGTAGCCACAAAAGGCAACTGTCGATTAAAGTCTAGAGGAGGATGGCCTAGATATGAAGGAATAGTTTGAGAAACAGGCACTTTCATCCCTAGATAAGGAGGGTTCTGATGATAAGGAAACTGGGTACTAGGATAAGGGGGGATTCTGATAACTAGTATACATGTGACCTTGTTGTCCAACCCCAGGATGATGATAAAGTTGCTGGAATGGTTTGGTTTGGATTCGTTGGTCTTGAAAAGGCACTTGAGGAATACCTTGATACGGTCCATATTGTTTCCCAATGGGGGTTTGTATTGCCCCATGGTAAGGTGGGTTTGATTAGGACTACACCATACTATGAATAATATGACCTATCGAAACTTTAGGAGTACCCTGTCAAAGCGGTTGAGAATGTAAGGTACCTTATGTAAGTTGGGTAAGCAGAACCTGGGAAGTGCTAGATACCAAGGAAAAAGGTTGTAATGGAATGAAAACCTATGAAGGTTAGCTCACATGTATTTGAGCTTGTTGGGGTGCTGATGGATGGATAGGAATTTGAGACAAAGATGGTATAGGTTGAGGATTCAGCAATCAATTCCAAAATGAACTAGGTTGAACAAGCAAAGTAGGTTGCCAAACACTAGTAGCCATTCTAGGATTAGGAGGACTATAATAAGGTCGATTAACTGTTAGGTCCCTATAATACTAGTGATTACCCCATTACTATTGTAGTTGTATCCCTTATTAATATTGTTGAGCCCCTATTGTGCCCATATTTTTATTACTGTGCCCCATAGAATCCCTCTATTGTTATTTTTGTGGCTTTATATTATTATTGTTAGGTCGACTGGGTTATATTGTGACTCCATAGACTCCTATATATAGAAAGGAGGTTTTGTCATTTGAATCATCCAAGAATTATTCATTTGTGTAATGTAAAAGAGGTTTCCCCCTCGAAGAGGCTGAATTCTAAGGCGTTGATCTTTTTTTTCTATCTTTTGTGAGCTGGTTTCATAACATTTGGTATGAGAGCTTTGGATTCTAGGGTTTCGCTGCTCCAAATAGGTCATCATGGCATTTTTGCTATAAATTTTTTTCTGCGACGTTTCAAAAGCGGAAAAAAAAACCCATTTGAGACGCAATCGTACTGAACCTTGGGTCCGAATTTTAGAGCTTTTCGCGCTACATTTGTGGAGATATGATCTGAGGAAATTGGTCTTTTTGCAGACTCCTGAATTACATTCCAAACAGGTGACTTGGGGAAAATCATCATAACTTTATCTCTGAGCATCGGATTGAAAATTTTGTAAGAAGGTACAGAAAGAGGACGGACTGTAGTCTTTTGTGTATATTTTTCAATGCCATAGGTTGAAATAGTGACACATGGCACTTCATACAAGTTCGCTCTTTTGGAAAGGTATATAATTAGGGCATCTTGGGAGATTGTGCATAACTCTTTGTTGGAGAATCCAATTTGGATCAGATTGGTGGCATTGGAAAGAGGACGCAGAGGGATACTACAGGTCGGAATTTCAAAACTAGATGATCCGAAATTACAGAGATACATCAAATTCAATATCAAGCTCCTACAAAGTGAAAAAAGGTGTGTAGTTTTTTTTAAATGTTTGCTTAAGCTTGATTTGAAAAATTAGTTTGAAGGAATTCAAAGGGCATAGTAAAGCATTATTATCGGTAATTGATGCCCCAAGGAAAGAAAATGCAAACATCTAGTAAGCAACTTTAAAGCTCTAGCATGACTCATGAAGAAGAGGAAGAAATGCAACATGATATATCAAAATTACGAGACCAAGTGCAACAAGGTCACGTGCACAAAATAACAAATCTAGATGAAAGATGTAGAGCTAAGATGGATGGTTTAAAGAAAGTGTAGAATCTAGATGGATTGTTAAAGAAAGGTGTAGAAGCTAAGATGGATGGCATGGAAGTAAAGATGAATGGCATGGATGCTAAAATAGATGGCATGGATGATAAGATGGAAGAATTAAAGATAAATATGAATAAGTTGCTACAAGAAATGGTCACTAATGAAAGGGTAGTAAAGGAAACTCATGATGAGAACAAAAAAAATGTTAATCATGATTCCATAGACTCTAATGTTGGATTGAAAACCCACCATATTCCAAAAATCGGTATGAGGAAGTTTGATGGCAAGTATCCCGCAACATGGATATTACAGATGGAGCAATTTTTCGATCTCAATAATGTGCA
>APFE030800919.1:3769-14369 GCA_000404065.3 Pinus taeda
TTTAAAACCCTGACGCTCCCCCACGTTTCCTAAAAAATGGTAGGGAGCTTTTGCATAGGCCGCTCCCGCGCCCCCTCGTCCCGGAACCTTGGTGGAACATTGACTAATACGGAAGAAATGACATATATGATTGAACCAAGTGACTTAGTCGTCTGATATTCTTCCAGTGTGTGTGGTATATCTGTTTTTGCATCTCTACGTAAGACTGATACCGGCAGAAAAATAGTTGGGCACTTAGACAAGCTATACGCATACTCCTATCAACACGCATACAACTAAGAAGATGCCCAAAGGTTGTACACTCTCATTGTTGGGTTTTCTTGTTCTTGATCATGAGTTATCTCGTCTAGAATTATACAACTAAAAAATCTTTCTAGGTGTCTTTGAGATTGTTCATAGTTTTTTTTTTTTTTAATACCTGGAGTCTTCTCTTCCTCTTGATGTGCTGAGAATACAAGTAGATATCTTTTCATCATTATTTTACCATTTGTTGGGCTAGATAAAATGGGTCGAACTAATAACGTATTAGAGTTACTAAATACTCTAATACAGTCAATTGTTCATGATACAATAAAAATCAGCAAGGACACTCTCACGGACATTCGAACCTATTTGCAAGATGTGCAGGAAAAGATTGACTTTCTGTAACTCAAATCTCAGCTACAACAAAATTAGTTACAACAGAAGATTCATCATTCTGAACTAGTTTTTGTTCACAACAAATCCCTTTTCGAGTCTGAAGTTGACTCCCATCAGCAGTGAGAATGTGATCAAATCCATGAGGTTGAGGTTGATTCACATCTAGTGCCCATTTCATGAGCAGATTTGCATAAAGCTACAAAGTTTCAACCTGCACTTCCCAAGCCCCTCATCAAACCTTGGGAAGAAGTTGTTAACAATAGGAACAGAACCAGTCTTGTATATGACGAGAATGTGTCCTTTCATATTCTGGATTATTCCAAGCTCGTCTAGTTTTATAGTGTTGGGTTTTTCATATTCTGGATTATTCACATATTCCTGCTCCTCTTCCACAGCCACAAATTTTTAGATGCCAACATTGTGACCGAGTTGTGCACGTGAAAGATCAATGTTTTGATCTTCACCCATGTAAGCATTGTGGAAAACACACTCACCATTCAGAGAGGTACTCTAGACATAAGAATCTTGCAAGAACGAAGATTCACCTAGTATGGATCACTTCTTGGCAATGGGCTTCAACAGCCAAGAAGATATTTTGGTCATACTTCAAAGTTCATTCTCGAGTATTGATACGTCTTGCAGTTGATATTTTTTCATCTTCTCACCTCGTATCTGATAGGAGGGCAAATGATCGTCATTGACTGGATTCAAAGCCAAATCAAGCGAGCTTCAGCGACAGCTTAAGCATGTTGCCTAAGCCTAGATTTAGAGTCATCCATACCCAAATTCAAAGTTGTAGCCAGAGATAGAGTCATACCCCATGAGCATGCTTTTGCTTGGTGGTCTTCCTTAAACCACCACCTGCAAAAGACTCAATTTCTGCTAAACTTTAAACCAACATAGCAGAGCACTTCCACAAGCAGAGGATTTCAACTTCTAGCAATGGGTTTCAACAGCCAAGAAGATATTTCGGTCATAATTCAAAAGTCATAAGTCATTCTCGAGTATTGACACATCTTGCAGTTGAGATCTTTTCATCTTCTCACCTTGTATCTGATAGGGAGGGAAATGATTGTCATTTACTAGATTCAAAGCCAAATCAAGCGAACTTGAGTCACAGCTTAAGCATGTTGCCTAAGCCTAGAGTTAGAATCATCCATATACCCATATTCAAAGTTGTAGCCAGAGACAGAGGCATACACCATGAGCATGTTTTTGGTTGGTGGCCTTCCCTAAACCACCACCTACAAAAGACTTCAATTTCTGCTAAACTTTAAACCAACATAAGGGAGCACTTCCACAAGCAGAAGAGTTCAACTTCTAGCCAGATTTGGAATTGTTCTAGGAACTACATCACGCTTTAGTTCCAAAGTTGGTGGTCAGTCTTAAACCACCATCTGTTGAGACCTTGAGTTCTCCCACCTCATTGGGTTTGTGGTCTTACTTAAAAACCACCATTTCAGAGAGCACATCCAATCATTGGCTGCCATGCGTTTTTGCATTTGTGTATTTCAGCTCTCTTCTTGGACTCACATACACCCCTTCGGATTAGGGGGGAATGTTGGACACTTAATCCATAAGGGTTGGCGTGTAAGAACTCCAACAGTCGCAGAAGTCCAAGAGACCTCCTGGAATATGAAACCAACAGTCAAAACATATATATTTTTATGTACATTCCTGTGAATAATATGGATCTCACAAGTTATCTAAATTCTGTCCATTATTTTGGTGTGAGTTTAACAACTCTTATTATAATTTATAACCTTCACAGGTACTGATTTCCTGCAGCAGAATTTCCCTCTTCGGAATTGTAGGATTCACGGCTACTGAGATGCCATAACACCATACCTTCCCTACATTTCCTGTTTTGCAGGCTGACTATTTCTACATATCCTTGAAGAAACATAAGAAGGTAAATTTTGTCAGCACACGATCAAAACATTACTTTTTCTACATTTCCTCAAGTGGCATAAGAAGTCACCAAGCATACAAGAAAAAGAATTGCATTTATTGTAAGCGTTTTAAAAAAAAACCTGATTGAACTTGATCATAAATTACAATGGTTATGAGAAGTTTGGCAATTCACAAGATTGATGTATCAGCAATGAGCATACAACTAAGAAAAATTAAAGACACTGGAATTTAGAAATGAAACAAGTTCAATTGCTACGACTAATACAAAAACCACATTCTTTACGCGTTTGTTGAAAATTGAAATTATTGGGATAAATGAAATTATATTAAGAACATAAAAATGAAATATTCAGTGTATTTCAATGATATAGAAACAAAGTAGCAATAAAGATAAGAATCCCAGTATCAGGCAGCAATAGAAACAGAATGCCACAATCAAATTTAGCAAAATAGCAGTACCCATTGAGTCTGGGAAAATGAGTTATTTAGGTATCCAGATAGAATATTAAAAAATCCCACCTCCTAAGAATGTTTTGTTTTTTTTTTTGTTTAGCATCAGGAGGCAGTCCCACATGCCCAAGTCGATCGAGCTAGAAGAATTATGAAGGAAATTAAAATAAAAAATTTACTTTTGGAGCATCAAGTCAGCCCATGGAAGTGAACAGACATGTCCCTTGGGTTGTCACACCCATTCGACAAGTATAAATAGATGATGTGATGTCTCATTTGTTCAACCAACGAAGAGCAAGTCTGATCTGATTTTCTTAGGTCTACTTCTCTCTCTTAGATAGCAGCACGTGTGGAGGAGGACGCTTTTGACTGTTAAAACTTCTAAGTTACTTGCTTTGCTGTTTTCATTTGAGATGGGAGCTCTCTAAGCTTTGGTACATGCTTAAAAATTATGATGCATTGAACCAACAAGAGTAAAAAGAGGTCTGATGATACAATAACACACTTCACCGAAATTTTCCCTAAGCTTCCTTTTGGCTATTTTCAACGGCAGGATTAAGCACTTCACGGTGAGAGTTCAGTAAATTCCAACAGATTCAAGGATTTTCACCATAAAGCATTAGTATGACCAATGATGAAACACATTGCACTCAAGTTCATACATTGACCTAGACAAATAATATACACCCAATCAATCAGTAAATTCCAACAGATTCAAGGATTTTCACCATAAAGCATTATATGACCAATGATGAAACACATTGCACTCAAGTTCATACATTGACCTAGACAAATAATATACACCCAATCAATCATTTAGCACAAGAAAATATAAATTTAGGTACCTGGCACTCTGCAAACATTTCACCAGTCACAGATTCTGCATTGCGCTCATTCTTCTTCTGTGCAGCTCGTAGATCCAGTTCTTCTTGCCTCAGAAATGCCATTTCCTCATCCATATCAGCTTGCATGGATTCTTTCTCAGCCTCCAATTCTGCTTGAATTTTTTCCTTCCTTCTTAAATTTTCCTCTTTCATTGCAAGCAATTCAGCTTCCTTCTTCAAAAGTGCTCCCCTATCATTTGAAATGTCAGCTTCTTCTGCCTCTCTTATCAAGTCCTCCTCAGATAAAATTTCAGGATGCTGATTCACCACTGCCTTAACCTGATTCAAATCATGAGGAACATCCCCATCATTGCAAGAAACCATCTCCCCAGTCACACTATTCACAAACTTTGGTCTGCTGGTTATATTGTCAGAAACTGTATCCCCCACAGTCATAGGTTCTGTACATTTCAAAGCTTTTACATTATGTTGATTTTGTAGTCCTCTACCATCAGGTTGACATAATCTTTCATTTTTATCTACTTCATCCACTGTACTTGATTCTTTGGGTATGGGAAACTCCTTAAGTGTGGCTGATTGTTTCATATCATTGAGAGATGAAAAGTATGGCTCTTCAACAACCTTTTCACTAACAGAGGATGACATACCACTTTCCTTAACACGTTTCTCATTTGAAATCTCCTCCATCATAGGTTTTAACCCAGTTTCAGACTTTTCAACTTGTTCTTGGCTACTTTGCTCAATATGACCTTTTAATTTTGAATTGTTTTTCCTAGAAAATTCATCCACCTCCTCATTTAACAATGTTTTCCCCCTTCTATCTTTCTCTTCTTTTCCTTCCTCTTTGTCAGTATTCCCACGAAGTTCTTTTCTATGAGGAGAAAAATGAACTGCTGTGTCAACCCATGCTAAATTTTCATTAATTTCCTCCGGAATTTCTTTGATTACCAGCTGAGAAAAGCTTCCTTTACTTCTGTGCACATGAAAATCTTCTAAGCTTCTCCTTATTGCTTCCTGGAGCTCTTCTTCTTCATTTTCCAATCCTCTTGAACTAATATTTTCTCCTTTTGAAGGAAATGTTGTATCACAAGCAGCAATATTACTTCCATCTTCCCATTCCACATCACTGTCCCTACTCATTGCAGAGGCTTCAATTGGGGCTGCTTCAGAAACCTTGTTAACATTAGCACTGCCAGATAGTCCCTGCAAAATTTCACACTCTTCATTTGCATTCAATTGCAACTGCCCTTCCTCCCATTCACATTCTGAAGTCTCATCCCCTGACTGGTTGCACCCACCAATACCTCTACTGTCATCTCGTATTGAATCTCCAGTTACTAAAGCTGCAAAAAGTTCATCTTCCTGGCCTAGTTCACCAATTTCATCCTCTGAAAAGGATATCTGCAAACCACTTCCACTCACCACTTGTGAATTAGACAGAAAATGGTTAGAGTCCTTATCTGGGATTTTCTTTTCACCTGTAGATGCATTGCAGAAGCTCTCATTTTCAAAACTTAAATCCGCCATACCTAAATTCCCCACCTCATCTTCATTCATTTGACAATGACTAGTATCAGCTTGGCTAGTAGGCATTTCATCTTTTTGAATAACTCTATTGCCATCACTTCCTTGCTCATTATTTTCTGCAGTTTTCAAAGCCTGCTCCTCAGATTCTTTCATTAAATACAGATTCCATTGCAAATCACGAGTCAGGCGAACTCCCATTCCTCTCACCCTACTGACACGAACTTGCCCTTTCTCATCAATGTATGTTTGAACAGGAGGATCTGAGTTCCCATCAGATGTTTCCTTTTGAGGTTGGACAGCACAACTACCAGAAAGCAGGGATGAGTTGAGCTTAGAATATTGGACAGAAGATACATCTGGAGCTTTTTCTTTTGTTGCAGGTCTCCCTTCAGTTTCAACAGTACTACTCCCAGGAAACTGTAATGCCCTGAATATCATCATATGCTTACATTACAAGAACAAACTAGCACAGCATAAACCTCCAAACAAGAAAATGACCCAAATCAATTCAAGCTTTAATTTTTAAATTCAGGTGTTGAGAAATCATTTGCATGCTCTTAACCCTTTTACCTGGACTTAAGCATCAAGCAATTCATCATCTACTCAAAACATAAATATCAGTTGGATAGAGTCTTAATTTGAGGGAAAGCAAAATTTTGCATTGTTCCTCCCCAACAAATAATTCAAAACAGTTTCAAAAAGTTAAAATATAGCATTGGTATATAATAACGAAGATTCCAACAGTTATCTGCCCAAATTGGATGCAAACTAAATAATAATCTGATCAAACTGGATGCAAACTACGCAGTAATTTGCTCAAATAGGACGCAAACAGCAGCAAGTAAAATCCAAATGACTTCTTCAGGAATTATGACATCTTTCGAACTGACGACAAAAATGGCACTCAAATAGGCACCTGGGACAGCCTAATCTTCAATTAGGCATAGCTGAACTACAGTATATACTATAAACCAAAAGTTCCAAGGAACTAGTCAAACATGCCTTGCTGCAGGAATGTCAAGATAATTTAGGTTTGTCCTTGGTCCCACTGAGCCTTTGCAAAACTAAATCTGTGCACCAAATTACACTAATGAAATTATCCAAAGCTGTTTTTGGAATAAAAAACCAGTAAGTTGAATAAACAACTGATATTGTATTCAAAATGTTTTTGAAGCTCGTAACACACCCACTTGAGAGCACTAAAAACATCATAGATTTCTCCAATTCAAGAGAATTGTTCACCAGACGAACCTGTTATTCACTGCTATAAATACACACGATAAGATTCAACTATAGATCAACATTTGGAGGTAAGTACAGTTGACAAGTACAAGAAAAATATGTCTAGAGAATGTTTTTCAAAAAAGGAATAAATATACACCAAAGGATAATATTATATATATATATATATATATATACAAGTGCAAGAGCTACACCAGCAACATTCGGTGACCTTACCTTAAGTCACTGAGAAGCAAATAACACATACTTAACAAGATAGTTTGCCACCTATAAAAGTTTCAAGAAATTAGGAAAAACCCTTGTGCAAATGATGTTGATTTCTAGCAAGTAATGGGAATGATAGACATGACTATGTCTACACTAGCTACAGTTACTATAATGACTAAATTATATCAATAATGCCGATACACACAGTAACTAGCTTATCATTAATAATGATGATGCAGGAAATTTGTGAACCACCAACAGATAGGAAGCCGAGAGGACTAAGTTCTCACTACAAAATAAGTAAGAGGAATTGTGATTTAAACTTGCAGATCACACGTAAGTAAATTTATTAATGTCCAACAGATGACCACAAAAGTAAGTCAATGGGACTCAAGAAGAGTACAATCAGTATGACTACAATGTGGGAGTGCAAGCAGATCTCCTTAAAACATGCTAAAAATAACATATAGAGAGAAAGAAACAAGTGGTGCTGCTTCTAAGACATGCATATAAGAGAACATGGTATAATACAGAATTCTCAATAGTATGCAGCAGAATACAAAACAATAATGGCCTGCTAAAAAGGAATGGGTGAGTAAGATGGTAAGGTCTAGCAATGGAGCTAGAGATGTCAAGGGCTCCTAAGTCTAATGACCAATGGCGAGGGAGGCAACTCAATACAAGTTCATTGTCGAAGTCCCTTACGGCAAGCAGTGGATCTGACCATATGATCCTAAGGGTGATGTATGAGAGAGGGATACTCCTAGCCGTCGACATTAAAAAGAAGAAACTTTGAATAGGTCTTTGGTCACTCCTATGGGACTGGGAGGTACTCGAACGTGTCAAGGGCGCCCTGCTTTGGAGCTGTCTAGAGATGGTCCGTCTAACGCTCTGAAAACCTACAAACTGATGTATGGTTTGACATTGTCAAACTGTTGTCAATGGTATCTATCGATCTCCCCAAGGGCAAGGTTGAGAAGAGACCTGAGATATCACCTTTCTATTTTCTGGAGCATTCTAAACCAGTGTTGTTGAAATCGCGATAATATCGCAATATTATCGCTTTATCGTGATTTTTTCCCGAAGCCGATATTATCGCAAGTAATACTCGCCTTTTTTTTATACGCGATTTTTTCCCAATTTATCACCGAGGGTCAGGGCAGCGCGGTTTTGTAAGGGATGCTAAATGTTCGAAATGCAATTTTTTTTAAAGAAACAAACAATTTTTTAGTGGGGCAGCTTAATGATCAAGTCTAGGCCCTAGTATTGATATGCTATTCATGGTAATGTTAAATTCTTAAAGTAAAAGGATGAATGTCATCCTTTTACTTAAATTTTTAACATTACCATGAAATGACTCAGTATGTTTGAGAGTGGTTCCGGCCTCATTGGATTTCATATGGAGAAAATAGAATTTTAGATTTCATTCAAAATCCATCAGACTTATCAGTTTTTCAGGATTTCAGGATTGGGAGATTGCAATGTTTCCAAGTGACACCACCTGCCCAGGCTACCCCTGCCACCAGTAGAGGACGTGGTCTACCTCCTATAGCTCCTACTTCTAGTTCTTCAGCTTCTAGAGCACAGCAGACTCCACTGCCAACTCCACCAGCACCAGCATCTACATCTAGAGGGAAAGGGAAAGCTGTGGCATTTTCTCGCAAGAGGGGCGAAGGAAATCAATAGGATTAGACTTTAGTTATTTTCTTCATTTTATTGTATATGACATTATGACATGATGAGATAAAATTATTATATTTTTTGTTGATATTTTGAGGCTGAGTTGGGACTCAGGAGTCAGGACTTACTATTCAGGACATGATTCAATGTTATGTGTGATTTTAGCACTAGAAATGATATTAAACATCTTATATATTAGTTCTTTTATCAAAATTATGTGTCAATGTATTTATTTTATGTTGTAAATGGTTTAGATATTAAAAAATTTGAAAAAAAATGAATATTTTTGTACAAAATGATTTTTTCCTGATTATTTCCCGATAATTACGCTTTTTTCTTATTTTTTCCTCGCGTCGATATTATCCTGATAACGATTGGCCCTGGTCTAACAAACCCACATGAAAGTATGAGGTGATTGTCTTGGTCATCCAAGCGCAGGGCATGGTGTGTCAATGTTAAGATCTATGGCTAAAAATCTCCCTGATGAAGAGTGAAAGGTGTCGCTAGTCCTGGTACTTGAATAAGGTAGAGAGGGAGCCTCCCAAATCTCAATATAGAAAGTGATAGCCTCCTCTGATCTCATAGTATAGGGGGCACCTAAATATGAGGTGTCTCTATCTCTAGCTCCTGCAAGTGGCACAATTGACAGATTTTATCCTGTAGTGGTATATGGTGGTCCATCTCTATCCAGAGTCTATGAAAACCAACACGGAATTGTCCCAACGAGATCCTAAGAAAATGCACCCGATGTTGGCATGTCTAAATGGATTTACTATGATGTCATTCTGTAGCTCCAAAAAGTGCTCTAGGTAGAAGGACATCTTCGAGCCCAAGCTCGTTGGAGGTGAGGTCGAAGTGACCTGAATGTACAATTTGTAGATATCCTCTCTAATGGTCTAGTTCAATACCTACTGAATCAACAAGAGATAGCTTGGCACATCAGGAAATTGAATGGGGGAAGGCACTCTAGGGAGATAGCGACTGGAGAAGTTGAGTAGCCTCTGAGAACCAACCTCGAGCCCATCCTAACGAGGGGGAATTTGAGGCAAGAGCCTATGATAAGCAAAGAGCAAGATAGGGATACCTCTCTCTCCCATTGTTCAAGACTCTGAAAACCCGAACTCTATGAAGAAATGAAACCAAATGGAAAATGATCTCGAGGCGAAATGGGTGGACACCAAACTCTACGTGAATAATGGGTTGTGGAATTGTCCGCTTATACCGAATGATGTGTCTAAGAAGCAGGGTTTGGACTCTCTTCATGCTAACCCAATCTTTAGGCAATAAGATCAATCCCCAGAGTTCAGAACCATAAAGAATTGTGGGACTATTAATTGCCTCCATGAGGTGAAGTTTGGACGAGATGTTCTAAAATCTACTCAGAAAACACAGTCTCTCAATGAGGACTGAGAACCATATCCTTTACTGAGCCAAGGTTGAAGTGTCTGTCGCATACCAAAACGATGTCCTATGAAGTATAACCCCAAGTAGGTGTAAGTGGTGGTAATCTCAATCTCAATGTTCTGATAGTAGAAATGTAAGTTTATAAGAGATTATTGGGTGCATTAAAGACCAAAACCATGTTTTTACCCAGGTTGATCATCAATTGTCGAAGATAACAAAAGTTGGATTGTGCATCGATTTGTCTCTTTAATCCCTTAGGAGAAGAAGCCAACAAGACCAAGTAGTCGGCAAAAAGGAGGATCGAAATCAACACCTAGCGTAGAAGACAACCATCTCCCTCTTGGGTATGCTCATGTACGAAAGACTCCAACTCATTAATATAAATCCCGAAGAGGGTCGGTGAGAGGGAGCTACCCTGTTTGACTCTTGTTGACCGCTACGTGTCAACTACCCATAGCAGTACACCCCCTTTTTTTTCTCAAAAAAGGACAGCGCTTGATCGAGATGTTCGTGCCATTCAGCAGTCATCGTCATTCTCCTGATCTTATTAAAGTTGTAAACCCAGTCTGCATTTTGATGTAAATAATCTTAGCAGAGCTGAGTCATGTATGTAAATTGCCTAGGGTGAACCTAATTTTCTAGTGATAACCTTCATTCCGGAAGGTTTTTCGTCTCGACCGAATCCATGATCG
>APFE030800919.1:15336-96886 GCA_000404065.3 Pinus taeda
AGGTTACAGGTACTTTTGGAGCAAGGGAAATTATATATAAAATTTCGTGGAGAGTTTCAGCCGTTCCATTTCAGCAACCCACAAACGCACATTTCATTTTTCTGTTGGGCAGCATTCAGCTCTCAGCGTAACCAGCATGCTGCCATCTTTCTCCTATGCAGTATAAAATCGCATTTTTGTTACTTTCAAATCCGGAATCATAACATCCAGGCTCGCGTTTTTACTGAGTCCTCCTCGCGTCATTGCTCCATCTACTGTCTTTTGCTACCATTCGACCCTTCAAAGCTGCGTTGGCTCCCATAAATGTAATCCATTTTTTAAAACCACCTGCATATTCCTCTCTTTCTCTATGCCAAACAGCAATCTGCTCCACATCCTTAGCCATCAGCGTGTAGCTACTCATCCATCTCTTTCATCAACGCTGCCACCTGCACACTCAACCCTCACAAGTTGCCTTCAAACGCAGCTTCCACAGCTAATCCTCACGTTGTCGCTGCCTCATTCTGATCCCTGCGCACATTCCTCCCAACTCCCATTTTCAACTGCGTCCCGCATCAGCTCCACGCAGATCTCTCCGGCAACCTCCTTGGACCATCGAGCCACCTGCGTTTCACATATATAAACAAAAAACATTTCAAATTTTTTTTTTTTGCTTACGTATGTCAGTTAGCTTGGGGTTTTAGATGCATTTTTTTAAGTTTCGATTTTTTATTAGTTTTTTTTTGGGCTTTAGAAATAAATTTCTTTTATTAGAATCAGTTTTATTTTCGTTGTAGTTTAGAACTTTAAAAGTTTTGTTTTAGATTTTTAGTTTTAAAGTTTGAAACTTTATATCAAAAAAAAAAAATATATATAAAAAAAAATAAAAATATATATAAAATATAAAATTCGATTTTTCATTTTTTTTTAATTTTGTTTAGTTTCGTTTAGTTTAGATTTTAGGTTTAGTTTTATTTGGTTCGATATGCGTAGCATAGTTTAGATTATTTAGATTCAATTTTTTTTGAAAATCAAAAAATTCATAAAAATTCTTTTAGGTTTTTCAAGTAGGGTTTTAGATTTGCTTTTTTAGATTTGCTTTTTAGCTTTTGTAATAATAAAAATTTCAAAAAAAATATAAATATAAAAAGGGAAATTTCTTTTATTTTATAGTTTTAGATTTTTCATTTTTGGTTTTAAATTTTTACCTAAAAAACATAAAAATATATATTGTGGAAATTTTGGCAAATTAGCTCAGGGGTTTTATCTTTGCTGGAGCTAAAAAAAATTTGATGTGGGGTTAATGCTTATCATTTTTTATGTGGTTAAATATGCCCGAGTGACCATTTTAAGATTAGCTATATGAATATTACTTTTTTGAAATTACGTGGTTGATTAAAGCGTTTATATTTCGAAATTTTCAATCTCTGGAATATTGTTATTAAGTTTTAATTGTTGAATCATTATAAGAGCATTGTGAATTTACTGGATATCTTGCATTATTCAAAATTAACTTGATGATAAATGGTTATTCCACATTGTTTATATCTCTGCAGCATCTGGTAATTAATCGTTTAAACATTAACTCCACAAGGCACTGGTCTTTTAACCTCGATAAAATCTATTAAGTGCTTTGTCCTTCCGTGTCTCCCAAACCAACTGGTTCACAGTCGGTTGTCCTTTTCCCACAGGGTCTACCCCCCTTAGCCGTGGGAGACAGGCTTAAACGGAGAGATCGGGGATCAGAGTGACAGCCCCCAGTCTGAGCGTTGTCGTGTCAATCTGTGCGACAACATTTTTTGGCGCCGTTGCCGGGGACATTGTTTTCCTGGTGTTTCAACGGCATTCATCTTCTCATTTCTCATCATTCTTTCATCTTTCTCATCTCTCATTTGAGCTGGCAGATTCAACATTTTCGGCATCTCTTGATCTTTTCATCACCTTACCTTTCGTCATATCAGCAGCTTCTTTTCAGCTCGTTTCTTGTTTGGGTGGCGACTCCATTTTCTTATTTTTCCCAGACAAGAAGCCTCCTCATTCTGCTTGTTGGTTGCTTTTGGATCCTGGAATTAGATTCATTGTTCAAGTGGCGACTCCACTTCCTTCATCAATTGATTTTCTTGAGCAGAGATCTCGTTCTATCATCCATTTGGTCCCTTGTTATTCATCATGGATTATTCGTTTAAACCATGTCATTTTGATGACCTCCATGATATTCCGGAAGTGGCCATCTCTAAATTACCTTTGTTCTCAAGTGGTGATTCAGTCGCCGTAAAAAGGCATCTAGGCTTGTTCACTCGCATAATGATCATATATTGTAGACCCCCTTAGTACGATTACGAAGATGTCAAGATGCGTCTTTTTGTCTTTTCTTTAAAGGGTGATGCTTTAAATTGGTTTAATAATTGTCCTGAAGATTCTTTCACATCTTTACAAGACATTGTCAATGCTTTTAAAGATAGATATGGTTATCCAGATAGCTCGCTTTGTGCCCCTAAAATTGTGCAGCAGAATTAAAAAGATCCAGTTGTCGGTAAAAGATTCCAGGACAATGCTTCATATCAAAGTGTGCCATCCACTTGTGCCATTACAGATCAGATTCATGATAGTGGAAAAACAGGGACAAATGACAATGAAAAGGAAGATCAAAAGCAAATTATACAAGAACTAATGTTACTGGTAAAAAATATGGAGATCAATCAAACTAATTACGCCAATGATGTGAGAACTTTATGCACCCGCCTGGAAAAACGTAATAGAGAGATGGAGATCATGCAAAATCAACATGCTAAGGAAATTGAAGCCATGAAGATTAATCACGACACGGAAATTAGTTTTATGCGAAGCAAGTTGTCAGGCTTAGAGGAAAATATGACGACCATGAAAGCTAATCATGATAGGGAAATTAATTCTATGCAAAACAAGTTATTAACTATGGATGAAGAAATGACTATCATGACATTCGATCATAATAATCAATTGGCTACCATGCAAGCAAATCATGAGGAAGAGATAAACTCTATGCAGCATTGCTTGATGGTCATAAAGGAAAAAGACGATAAATTAATAAAAGAGATGAAAGCTAATCAGATATGCCTTCAGAAAAAATTATTGACCATGGAAGAAGATCATACTAGGGAAATCAGTGCTATAAAAGTTGAACACTCTAGCCATATAAATCAGGAGCCTTCTCATTTGTCGCAACAAGCTCCATCTTACTATGAGGAGGTCATCGGTTCGATTGAAAGGTGGTTAATTGAAGGTGATCCAGATAAACTTAAAAACGATAAAGATCAGATGCAAGATGAAGAAAAATATGTCACGCATATCTTACATACTTCATCTAAGAGCTTTGAAACAGAAAGTTCCAGGTCATCAGTAATCCAGCCTGCCAGAAAGAAAAAGCGCAAGAGAAAGAAAATGAGAAGAAGATTTGATGCATCAGACGGCCACGAGCAGCTTGATTTTCGGATAGGAAGAAGTCCTACCATATGTAAAATTGGACATGGTACATCCGACAAGCAGCCGACAGATTTTCCTGAAAGCAGGCAAATGCTCAGTATGCACTACATTGAACACATCTGATGCCGTATGGCATCCTTTCTATCGTATTTCTACCCTATTCCTTGTTTTTTCCGCATTTTTGTTTTTGCTTTAGATAGTCAATAAATGAAGAGCTTTTATCTTTCCTGTGCTTAATGTATATGATGATTTTTTGGATGGACGCTACTTATTTTTGTGTTGTATGGATGCAGATTCTGGATTCTCACATTCCTGCAAGCAGCAACGTGTCCCCAAGTAGAGCCAGATGTTGACCTCTACGGGTCAACTACCCATGCAGTACACCCCCTTTTTTCTTCGCAAAAAGGGGCAGCACCTGATCAGCGTATCCGTGCCATCCTGCAGTCATCAACAACCTGATCAATCTAATTGTAAACCCAGTCTGCATGTATTAATTATAAATAATCCTAGCAGATGTGAGTCGTGTTGTAAATTGCCTAGGTGGACCTAACTTTCTTATGATAATCTATGTCCCGGAAGGTTTTTCGTCTCACCGATCCACGGATTGGCAGAGTTTTCCTTCAAACCTGACCCCAAAGCCGGGATAGATTTTGTCATTGGAATTTTAGGAGAATCCTAGTGTGTTGATCTGCTAGATTATAGTTGTGTCGCGGAGCTGGGTGATTTGTGAGGGTCTATGTTAAAGGGGTTTTTCTCCCTTAAGATGTAAATGGTTAAAGTCATGATGTAATGTGTCCTGAGGGTCGAAAAATGTTTAAATCCCCTCATGAGTCTAAGGTCCTAGGTCCTAGGTGAGTTTCCAAAGGCCTAGATCGATGACCATTTAAAAGAATTAAGAAATTAAAAAAATGAATAAAAATAATAATAGAAAAATAAAATAAATAAAAAATAAAAAAAAAAAAAATATATATTCATATAATAAGTTAAATATAAATAATAAAAAAAATAAAAATTCCATAAAAAGCAAAAAACCCTAATAATAAAATAATCAATATTTTGTAAATGCATGCAAATAAATCTTTTTTTAATAAAATCGACTGAGGATGAGATTAAGAAGATGTCTTGATCCGCATCGAGCGGCGAGATCTTCAACATGGATCACTCGAACTAGCCGTTTGGATCATTTCCTTTATATAGGGTTTTAGGGGGTCATTTCAGATCATCTGATCTGTGGAGTCTTGTATTGAAAAAAGCTCTCTTGCAAACTTTTTCTGGATTAATAAAAGAAGACTTTGGGGTCCATATCTTGCTGGTGTTACTCTCTTGGAATGCTGTGAGATTGTTTAATTTTCTGCATATGTTATTTTCAGTCGTTAATAATAACTTTTTTGAGTATTGTGAGCACAGGTATCTTGTTTCACCTGCTAGGGTTTGGGTGCTGTTAGGGTTTTTTGAAGTAATGGCAGGTATCTCCATTGCTTTCTGAGATCTGGCAGCATTTTTGCCCTCTTTACTGATGGTTGTTTTGAGCTGTGCAGAAAATATTTTTTGAAGGAAAGTTGTGGGCGTTCGGTGAAGTTCTTGGCTGAATCAGCCAACTCCCACAAGCATTTTTTGCTGAGCCCAGTTGGATTTGATCCTGGGTCCATCATTCATTTTATTTTTAATCTGCATCAAAGATTTTTTCTGAAGTTCTTCATAGTGAAAATCTGAAATCGTTACTTTTTTAAAATATTTTTGGCGCTTATTGGTAAATCTGGCTATTAAGGGGCCAAATCTGTAAATTAAATTAGCTGATCTAGGGTTTTATTTTTGTTTTCTGCACATCATTTGTTGGGTGATTTTCTGTCCCAGGTTACAGGACTTCTGGGGATTTTCAAGGTTTATCTGCACTATTTCGCTGTACAAGGGTTTCATATATCAAAATTTCTCTTGTGATCTGGTGTTTCATTTGTTTGCAGGAAAGCTCCCATCAACTCCTGTCATTCTACTGCTACCAAAAAACAACCCCAGCATTTTACACAACACAATTTTTTTTTTAAATTTTTCGTGGGTAAAAAATCGGTTTTGTGTTTTCTCTGCCGTCGCAGCTCCAACGTCCGTCCAGCTGCTGTTGCCATCAAAACATCGAACCCGCATGCAAGAACCTGCAAACCTCGGGTCGCCATCCATCCAATTTATCGATCAGCGTAGGGGTGTTTCAGTCCGACTGCGTTTGGGATATTTTCCTGTACGCCTTTTTTTCTCTTGCCAGGCGTAGCATAGGGGTTTCAAAAGGAAAGCTAAAATCGACTCAGTCCAACCGAAAATCGATTCAGCTGAGTATGATCGCGGGAGGGTGAACTGTCCATTTGCGTGTGCCCCTTTTTCTTCCACGAATCTGCTCTTCGACGCCACCACTAAAGCTACCCTAGGTCTGCACGCAGCTTTCGTCCTGCTCCAGCCTGCAAGTCCGTCGATCTCGCCCTGCCCGTCGATCACGTAAGCCTGCAAACGCATACGTAGGTTCAAAAAACGAAAATCGATTTATGTTTGATGCGTTTGAAATGCATAGCATAGGTTAAGCAGGTCGATTCAGCGGATCCGGGCGTTGGTAAGTCGAAGGTATGCCGTATGCGTCATTTTTCTTTTAATTTTGTTTAGTTTAGGTTTTATATGTATGCGTTGATTGCTTTTTTTTTTTTTTTATAGCGATTGTAAGTTTTGTTATATTTTAGTTTTAGTTAATATATGAATAGCTTTAGTTTAGTTTAGTTTTAGTTTAGCATTATTTTAATTTGATTTTTTTTAGATTTAAAAAAAAAAAATCAATAAAAAATTAAGGTTAGATTTAGATTTTTTTTTTTTAGGTTTTGATTTCATTTTATTTAGTTTTAGACTAGAATCAAATTAGTTTTCTTTTTTTTTTAATTTTTATTAAAATATATATATATATATATATATAAAATAAAAAAAATCAATAATTTTTTTTTTTAGGTTTTGTAGATTAAATTTTGTTTCAAGTTAAATTTTTGTCGAGAAAAGCCATAAAAAATTTTATCGTGGAAAGATTTTGCCAGTTAAAGTCTTAGTCTGGACGATTTCATCGTGTTCTATATTTTTGCTGAGGCTACAAAGTTGATTTGGGATTAATGTTTATCTGGCATGCTTGAATATAATATTTGGATAATCTGCATTTTTCAAAGCTTATTTTTTTAGATTTGTCAGATCATTGTTAAAAAGATCGTGAAATTTACTGGATATCTTGCATCATTCGAAGTTATTTAATGATAGATGATTTTTGTGCACAGTTCATATCTCTCCAACATTTGGTTATCAATCGTTTAAGCATTAACTCCACAAGGCACTGGTCCGTTAAATTAAATAAAATCTATCAGGTGCTTTATCCTTCTCGTGTCTCCTAACCAACTGTTTGCCAGTTGGTCTTCATTATCTCATAGGGTCTACCCCCCTTAGCCGCGGGAGACAGGCTTAAACGGAGGGATCGGGGATCAGAGTGACAGCCCCCGGTCTGAGCGTTGTCGTGTCAATCTGCGCGACAACATGCGTTATACTCTCTATGTATAACTACATAAGTCTTTTAAGGTTTCACCACTTCCTGAACAATGTATATAGATTAACAACGTATCATTTTCTAGTGGATAGATGTCTTCCCGGATCAGGGCATTATTTGCAGCAAGGTCTCCAGCGTATTCTTAGTGATTCTCCTTCTCCAAAAACCCAATACGTGGAGAGGAGATCACCTTGAGAGTGTTTAATGACATCAAATCCTCTTATATTTATACCAAAATTTATAATTTGAATAGACATGATGTTTGGGCTTCTTGAGCCTACCTCAGTTGCTGGTCGGCTAGATAATAAATCCATAATCAAAATATATTCATATCTCCGTAAATACTTATCGGAATCAGATGATCTTTGGATCAATCCTACACCTCTCGACGAGAGGGATCCAATAAAAATATCAGCTGCCATAAATAAGCTAACCCTCATGGAGTTTGGCCGTAGTTGCCAATTTAACAGAAATGCTACTGATTCAGTAGTAATTAAGTTTATTGAGGAGAATATCTTATCTAGATTTGGTTGCCCAACTACAATTGTCACTGATAATGCAAAAACTTTTTCTTATATTAAATTGTTTGACTTTTGCTTGAAATATCAGATTCTGTTACATCATTCAACTCCATACTACCCTCAAGGTAATGGCCTTGCAGAGTCATCCAACAAAATCCTGGTAAAGGTAATAAAAAAGACTCTAGCTGATCATAAGAAGATCCGGGATTCACATTTGATTTATGTAGTATGGGCAAACATAATTACTCCAAAGAGATCAACTGGCAAATCTCCATTTCAGTTAGTCTATGGGAAAGATGCAATTTTCCCTACCAATTTGGCCTTCCTTGTTTTAAAATTCCTGTAGGATTCAATAGATGAACTTGATGATTTTTCAAGAAGAATAAATTAGGTTATTGAACTTAATGAAAACAGAGATGAAGTTCAATACAAATTGAATAAATATCAAAATAAGATGAAGGTCCTGTTTGACAGAAGAGCCAGGGAGAGGGACTTTAAGGAAGGTGATCTAGTTCTAAGATGGGATACCAGGAGAGAAGAGAAAGGGAAGCATTGCAAATTTGACAATCTATGGTTTGGACCTTTAGCAATTGTTGAAGTGAAAGGTAACAACACTTTTGTGTTGCAGAATCTTGAGGGTTATATTCCACTTATCCTATAAATGGAAGGTTTCTCAAACATTACATTCAGTACTAAGAAGTTGAAATGGCTTTCATTGTAAATACTCCAGTTATTTTTTACTTTTCAAGATGTCAGTGTGATTTTTCTTTACAGCAAGGACTCCATAGCCCGATGAGAAGGCACATGCATTTGTGGGTTCTCTGCATTCTACAGGAGAAAGCAGTCCCCAGTTGGAGCCAATGTTGTAGCATTTTTTGGTTTTGATAAGATAGAATATTTGAAAAAATGTTAAGTTAGGATATGGACATGACAATAGTGAATAAAATGTTTTCGAAAATATCTTGATGATGATGTCCATATCAAAGAAAATGTTAGGTTAGATGTCCTAAAAAATCAAGACAAAAAAAAATGTTAGGTTAGAAAGAAAAGAAAACAAATAAACTCTGAAAGTGAGCAAGTCTAAATGCCACTACTATTTTTCTGCAAAATAATGGTTGTGTGCAGCTTGTCATAAATGCCACAACCCATGACAGTCAAATAGTTTAATCTTGACTGTATCATGCTTTAAATTTGATGTTATAGTTAGAGAATAAAGATATGGCCAAATTGTTTAATCTTGGCAGATCAGTAGTTAGGTAGAGAATAATAAAGTGCTCATCAAGTTTAATCTGAGCCCTTGGAGGTTATAAGGGTAGATTTAGATAGTTTTCTTTTGTAAAATAAAAATAAAAGAAAAGGGTTTGCTTGCTTAAATGCACCTATTAAGTGAAAAAAATGATAGGATAAGCAAAGGATAAGTAGAAAAAAGGTTGCAGAAGAATGATGATTGATTGGACAAATGTACATTTATCATGTTTTACCATATGTTTCTATGTCCATAAGGCAATTACACAAAACAAATGAAGGTCTACTTTACTAATTTCATCTCTATATTTACTAATTTCCCCTTCCCACCTTCATACTATTCATATTCATTCATTTTCCACAAAAAACCCATTTTCCTAAGGTTAAAATCCTTTTTACCTAGGAAAAGTGAAAACCCATGTTAAATCCCCTTACACGAAAAACCCACAAAATGATGTTTAGCCTAAGTATTGATGTATATATACGAAAAGAAAATAACCCATGAAAAGCATTATACTTAGTGTATTTCCCCTTTCCGCTCATATTTCATATATTTCCCCTTTTCTGCTCATATTTCATATTAACGCTAACTTAGCGTATTAAACCCCTAAAAGTCCTTTTCCCGTATATATTAACTCCCTTTAATAAAATACCCCGAAACCATAAGTTTTATAATAAAACTATGTATTTAATAAAACATCGTATCGGCGGATCGCAAGCCTTTTAACATGAATGCACTCTCCCCCGATTGCAATATGCGATGCGTAATGGACCCGTACCCGACGCAATATATATCACAATCCATTTCCATATTGCATCTGCCCCTTATCGCAAGTCCTGAATAAAGCATTACCCTCCGACATTGCGATCTCTGATATGCGATGGGAACCCGGACCCGACACAGTTTTATCCATGGTTTATTTCACACATCGTGTCCGGCCCCTATCACATTCCTTTGTGATGGGCCTTCCCCCGCTAAACTGCGATTGCGATATGTGATGAACCTGGACCCGATATCATTATCCGCCCGAACTTATACTTTTTCAAGTCCACCATACTGTGTTTTGCAAAGGATTTCTTTGTTAAATCATTTTTATGATTTAAATGAAGAATCAACCTAAACCTCTGTTTTAACATAAAATCCCGTTAATCTCGGTTTTTAACTCATAACTAAGCCCATACCACCATAATTAATCATTGGGCCCCTCTGTACTGCTCTTTCGCTCCACCACCGTCCGTTCACGTGTATTCAAATCCAACGGCCCTCCGCGATTTCGGGTTGGCTCTCTGTACATGCATTACCCACCCAAAAAGCGGTATTCCATTGACCTCCCCTTGCTACGTGTCAGGCTCTACATTGTATTGGGTAACCCCTCCCAAAACTGCCCATGAAAACCAAAACTGCCTCCCACATAACGACAAAATACTAAATAGCCACGGTTCATTTTGCGCCATAATTCAAAAAGAAAAATGTTTCCGTTTAAACGCAAAATTCACTATTTTGCTCTGTTTTCACAGTGAAACCTCCATAAGTCGCTGCGACCAATAAAACCATCATTTTACCTTCTGATACGTTTTGGACTCCTTCCAATATCCTTTTAAGCTCAATAAAGCCATTGATGTCCTTCTCTGTCACCTTGTTTTTCTAAACCATTTTTGTGTTTTGCAGGTAAAAACTCCTGTTCCAGGCTTACAAAGAAAAAGCCTGCATACATTTTGAAGACAAATATGAAGATCATATTAAAACATCTTTACCATGTAACATAAAATCTAAAGGATTTACTGTTGAAAAATACAGTAAAAACTTGAAATGCACAGTAAAGGTAAAAAGAACATAGTAAAGGCTAATAAGCAGGGTCAAAGGATATTTACAGAGTTTAAAGAGTATCAAATGAAAAATCAAATGAAGTAATCAGCCAAGCGAAAAGGATACAAACAATCAAGCAACTTAAAGGGCAAAATATCAAACAACAAAGCCAGCACAACCTGAATAAGAGGGACAGCAAGAAGCAGTTCAATAGCTGCCCCTATCTTCTTGCATGAAGATATTTCCTTTCCTAGAATAAATCTTAATCAATTTTAGAATATTTTCTTAGTTTCATTATTGTATAAATGACTCTCTTCTTGAGTTATTATGGGTTCGAAGTTCAAGATTCATGGTTCATTGCTTGTTAAGTCTTGACTGTTCATTCTACTTTGAATCTGGTTGCACCTTTGAAGGAAGCTTTTCTAGACACTTGATGTACTCAGTTTTTCTGGAACCTTAATACAAAGCAGAGGATTCTGAATTTGGTTTTACACAGTTTGTGTTATTCTGTAAGTTTTTCCAGTTATCAATCATTATGTTTTTCTTCATATGCCTATGACTTATAGAGATATCTAGGTAGGAATAATTGTGTCTCATTTTATTCCTATAAGCTCCTGAAGTGATCATCTATTAAGAGAATGGATTAATGAACTGTATGTTTAGCTAATCCCCTCTAATCAATAAATCATCAGCATCTTGTGTAAGCTTAAGTATACTGCCTTGAACCTTTGGAACATAGTTTAGAAGGTTTTCCTACTTATGATTGTTTTGTTTTACAGTCTGGAAACTGTGATAATCATATTATATTTTGTCTTCTTCTCACCACTATTTTGATCTATATCACTGTGTAACATCTTATGGCAGCCCTTTGTTGAGATATTAATATTATCCAAAGGATTGAGTATTTCAATTCTACATCTGTCTTCATTCATTGGTCTTCCAAAACTAAAACAAAAAACCCCAAAACAATTATTTTAGATGCTCTGGCATTGGTAGCTGACCTACTACTATCTCAGAGGTACAACAGATCCCTCCTTACATCATTGCGCTAAAGCTATTGGATCCCCATTAGCTGGACTTGTAGCTGTGGTAGCTGCCTTGATGTCTCTCCCACTCCATGATCATCATTTTCACACATATTCATGGATTGATGGGATGACCTGGGACATATCACTCCCCTTGGGGATTGGAAACACCTAATAGGGTTGTTGACCTAATTATCTCCCTAACATAAATCAGGTAACTTGTTTACATGTCCTGATCTAGCTAGACATTTTTAGGTGAGTTTTGTGTGAAGTATTCTTGTGCCCTTAACATTAGATATGATTCACTATGATGCTTTAATGGTTTTATGTCCCTAATGATGTTGATCTCACTTAACCTAGAGAGTTATTTTTCAAGTGATAACTTATATGTAGTAGAGATCCCTAGAGGGATAGCTCCATTCTTCTTCAACACCTTCCAGTGGCCTTTTCCCCTTGCGGAGAGTAGACATGATTTTGTGGCCCCAATGTTGAACCTCCAGAAAGAGCATTGGGCCTTAAGATGATTTCACATGATGTTTCATCACTTGATAAGTCTCTAGATGTTGAAACCTTGAGCTTGTTGACCACACTTTGTCAATAGTCCAAGAAGCAGAGTACAAAGCTGTTAATTTTAGATAAAATTGTATGTTCTATGTTGAAGACAATTTACTTCAATGTTCCCTTAGCAGCCCAATGACAAATTCCAATTATTTCCAGTAGCAGTTAACTTATAAACATTGACAGTAAATGCAAATAGAACATAAAATCATATGCAGAAGATAAACCAAGACAAGAGGACACAAGATGTGGTGGATGCCAGGGACAAACCCCAATGTGGGGGAACCCTTTGATCAAATCTTCTTATTATTCTTCAATAGTTCAGCAGAGAGGGAGAGAGTACACATATTATAAATACAAGTCGAAAACAGATTTTCCAAATCAGCAGTCAAATCAACCCTAACCAAAAAGTCAACGATGGTCAAAGCTGCCCCGAAACATCCTCCAAACAATAGTCCAATTCGTCCTTCCAAGAGAATCAAAGTCAACCCAAATTCTTTGGTCAAACCCAGTCAAAGGAGAGAAAGTCTGCTGTAATTTTCTGCAGCCAAAACATATGTCAACCTGAAGTCAACGCTAGTTAAACTGTCCCCAAACACCTTGATTTTTGTGCCAATAAATGCGGCCTCCTAAAATCAAACTTCTGGCACAAAAATCGAGGTCAACACCCTGCAAACTTTGACCTATTCCGCCCAGAAAAACTTGGCCTCCTGCCACAAGTGAGAAGTAGAGAGAGAGAGAGAGAGCGCTGCCACACATGCGAAGAAAGAGAGATGCCTCCAATGTTGTACGACCCAATCAAGAGAGAGAAGAAGATGTGATGAGATGATGTCTAAATGAGGAAAAGGTCACCTCTATTTATACAAGTCGTTGAGGGTGAGGGAACCCATCTATTGGGCTTCATGAGCCTACATTTGACTGTGGCCGACCTTGACAATTTGTCCATAAGAGAAATAAATTTATAATTCCATTTCTTGTCAAAATGAGATGATTTTTATATCAAAATTGTACCTCTTCGAAAGAGGAATTCAATGCAATAATCATCTACATCATATGAGCTGTCCTAAGGTGGAAGTTGGCCCTGGTTGCCAATTTTAACACCCTCTCAACTAGGGAGAATTCCATCTACCAATGGATCATCATGCCAACTTGTCATCCTAGCCATCACTGCCCTTGCTCTGCTTTGCTGAACCATGAAGTAATAATGAAGAAGTGATCGAGAGTGTATCAGGCCACTCTCCATTGACTAAAGTCGGTCCTTGATCCCAGATCAAGTTGTTGAACACCATGCATCCTAGTCATAGGGAGTACGATAGTACACGATGCATCCATCAGTAGTGCTATGGTCCCTACCCAGCGTTTCCCAACTCAATGGCCAAATGAGAGGTACTTCCCATTAGTCCAGGACTGTATGGGTAGGATGTGTGTTGGGGCATTAGCGGGAGAAGGTGAACCACTCATCCTATGCATATGTCAACTATAGGGGAAGGTGAAGCACTCACCCTACATGCGTGTGTACGGGTAGGGGAAGGTGAACCACTCACCCTACACACATGTCAACCATAATGGGGTATCACAAGGGAAGGTGAACTACTCACCCTGTATCTAGCGCACCAGTAGGGGAAGGTGAACCACTCACCCTATGGTCGCTCATAACTAGCTCCAAGAAGTACCCCACGCCCCTAAGAGCTCCCAAAGCTCTGTGTTCAACTCATACAGGACCCTCACAAGAGGGTCGTTCCACGACTCCAAGTCTCTCTCTGAAGGTTAAGAATTTGACCTTTCTGAGAGGCTTCGTGAGAATGACAACAACCTGCTCATCTGTCTTGATGTGTTGGAGCATTGTACCATCTCCTGGATAAAGTGGTGCCTGATATCAATATGCTTGGAGCGGTCGTGGAACATGGGATTCTATGATAAATGAATCCCACTCTGGTTCTCGCATAAGATCACGGTCGTATCTATCACATGCTCAAAAGCTCAGTGAAGAGTTTCCTCAACCAGACTGCTTCACAACAGGCCATACTTGCAGCAATGTATTCAGCCTCGGCGGTGCTTAGTGCAACCAATTTCTGCCTCCTGCTCATCCAAGATATAGAAGCAGACCCCAAAGAGAAGTAGCACCCAGACGTGCTCTTACGATCCAACATTGCTAGCCCAATCAGCATCTGAATATCCATGTAGTCTCAAATGCCCAGCAGTGTATCTCAGTCCATAGTGGATTGTGCCCTGAAGATATCTCAAGAGATTCTTGGCAACAATCCAATGAATGAGATGAGACTCGACCATAAATTGACTCAACGTGTTCACAACAAAGCATATGTGAGGACGGGAGTTGACCAAGAACATCAGTGCTCCCACAAGTTGACGATACTTAGTAGGGTTTGTCGATTCGGGCCCACCAACACTTCCACATAACTTCTTAAAGTTGAGTTCCATCAAAGTAGTTACAAACTTGCAGTCCACAATTCCACATCTCTCAAGTAGCTTCACAATATATTTTCCCTAAGAAAGGAAAATATCACTTGGCTTTTGATAGACCTACAACCCTAGGAAATAATGCATTAGTCCTAGGTCCTTCATCTCAAACTCGGATGCTAACTCCCTCTTGCATTGATGAATGAGAGGGCCATCACATGTCAGAAAGAGATCATCCACATAAAGGACATAAATGAGAGGTTTGTCCTTTTCAACCTTGAACTATAGGTTCGGGTCAACATTGCTTCTTGTAAATCCTAGCTTCATCAGATAGCTATCGATCCTCTCATACCAAGCCTTAGGGGCTTGCTTCAACCCATAGAGGGCTTTCTGCAACCTACATAAATGTGACTTACAATCTTGAACTTCGAACCCCTTGGGTTGTTCCACATATACTTCCTCCTTTAGCGAACCATGCAAGAATGTAGTTTTGACATGCATATGATGAAGGTTCCATCCTTGTGAGGCAGCAAGGGCTATGATCGAACTGGTGGTGGTATATCGGGCAACTAGTGCAAATATCTCATCATAGTCTATGCCTTCTTGAGAAAAGCCTCGAGCTACAAATCTGGCCTTGAATTTCTCAACACTCCCATAAGTTCCATGTTTGATCTTGTAGAGCCATTTTGAAGTGATCACAAACTTATCCTTGGGTCTTGGAACCACATGCCAGACATCATTCTTCATGATCGATTCGTACTCTTTGTTCATCACATCCTTCCAAACCTGTTGCTTCACGACTTCATCAAATGTACAAGGCTCAGATTGTACAATGGTACTCATGGCAGCTAAGTACCCTTGGTACCTATTTGGCTTCTTGCTTTCATGAAATGTGCCCCACGGTGCAATGTGTTTCGCGGCATCTTCAAGAGTATCTTTAAGCCACAAAGGCCTCTTTCTTGTAGTATAGGGCTCACTAAGAGGTGGATCAATGGGATCCATCGGATCTTCATCATTGGGCATCGGTTCATCGGACAAAGATTCATCCTGCTTTTCTGGATCAACATCATCATTGGCCTTCCTAGGAATAGGAAGATCTCGAATCTTTCTAAGTGCAGAATCTTCATCGAAAGCGACAACATGACTTAATTCCACTTTGTTTTGACCAGGCACATAGATTCTATGTGCCTTCGAAGTTTCACTATGGCACACAAATGTTCCTTTCTTCCTAGATGCATCTAATTTGTTTCTTTTCTCTTTCGGCGCACGAAAGTATACGGGACATCCAAAAATTCTAAAATGATAAACATTAGGTTTCTTACTGGTGAATACTTCTTCTGGTGTCTTGAAATCCAAATCTTGATGTGGGCATTGGTTTTGGACATACACAATGGTGTTGGCAACTTCTCCCCATAAGAACTTTGGAAGACCTTGATCATGAAGCATAGCTTGAGTGGCTTCAATGATAGTACGATTTTTCTTTTCGGCAACACCATTTTGTTCAGGAGTATAAGCAGCTATAGTCTCCCTCTTAATGCCAGCTTCTCTACAATAGTCTTTGAATTCATTAGACTCATATTCGGTCCCATTATCGGCCCTCAGAATTTTGATCTTCTTTCCTGTTTGATTCTCGACCAAGGCTGTGAAGGAGAGGAACCATTTGAATACTTCGTTCTTCTTCTTTAAGAAATAGATCCATGTTTTGCGAGAGAAGTCATCTACAAAAATAACATAGTACAAATATCCACCCAAAGATATCACGGGCATCATACATAATAGATCAGAATGGACCACTTGAAGAATATCAGTGATTTGAGTCTCACTTGAGGGGAATGTTGATTTTTCTAAGTCTATCCTGTTGGAATTTCTAAGTCTGACACGTTAGAAACCCTTCATGCACTTTACTGATTTATTTCTACCTACTTGTTCTGTTAGTTAACAAGTTATTTACCATGTAAATACTGGAAATAAATACAAATGCATGCTCAACACATTGCAGATCATCAACTGAAGGAAATAGAAACAAGCAAACAAGTGACACTGTTGTTTTTGGACTAATGTCCCTTGAAAAACCCAATGCAGGAAAACCGATGCATCTATCTAAGGGTTTGATTTATTAAGCAGTTTCAGAATACAATCTGGGTGCCAAATCGGGCTCACCCAACAGAGCAAAATCTCCGTAGTAGTACCTCTCTACTCGGAAGCAAATATTTCGGTTGAAACCCCGGATAAACACTCTGGAAGCTCCACAACTCCAATTTTCCCCACGAAACCCCAGCGTCAGCCTCTCTCTGGCCCAGTGTTAGCACATACGATGCTACCCCAAATCAACACTCCCTCTTAGCGAGTATTGTGCTCTAGTAATACTCCTCACTGAGCATCACTTTGATAATTTGGCATTAGTCCTTATGTTGATGCTAGGCTTGCTGCCCAACATCCTTTGCACTATTGCATCCTATACTGCTACCCATGGTCCTGTCACTGCCACTACTACATCCGTACTACAACTCCCTTTGCATTCGTGCTGCTGCCCATGGCCTTGCCACTGCCACTACTGCATCTGCACTGCAGCCCCTCTCATCATGTTGCATCATGTTGCCCATAGCACTACCACAGCTCACTGCTGCACTGCAACTCAGTTACTGAGAAGTAAGTAACTGATCTCCCAACTCTGACATCTCCGTCAGGCTAGAAACACTCCTGATGCTGAAGCTCCCTCTGTCACTGGCAAGTGCTCCCTCTCTAACCTCTGTGTTGCTGCAACATCTTTGTGCATCTCGCACCATTGCACACTTCTTTGTGCCATCCTGCACTGGTGCAACACTCTCGTGCCTCTCGCACTATTGCAGCCTGCTAGCCTTGCATTGTCTTGGGAATCCTGCACTGTTGCTCCCTCTGTCGCTCCATCCGCATCTGTTTCGACTGATATTGCCAGTAATGGAACTCATCTTCGGGGCTCCCGTAGCAAGGTCTAATCCAAGAGGCTGGGTACTTCGAGGATCTTGCCCCTCATGGCATGTAGTCCACCTGACTACAGCTCGATGTCTCCCCACTTCTTTTGAAGTAGCACATGAGCACTCATGGCACAATCATCGTCTATCTCCACTTCCTTCTCTGCCCTTGCTAGCACTGCCTTGGTCTCGGAGGCCTCTCCTTTACTCTTCTTCCTTGGACACTGGGTCGGATAATGACCCAACTCCCCACAGTGGAAGCATTTGACCTTGGAGAGGTCCTTTTTTTCCGTTTCTCCTACTTTCCCTCAGATGCTAGGGCAACATCTTCCTCCTCCTCCTTCTTGATTCCGATTCCTTTGCTGTTGTTTCTTGCCTTGCTCATCCTTTTGATCTCTTCTTAGCGAAGAGCGACCCACATTTCCTGCCAATCTGGAAGGGTCGCCCTGCCCAGTATGCTCTGGACAAACACCTCCCAGTCTTCTGAGACTGCGTTTAGGGTTCTTCTCACCATCAATTCTGGATCCGACATTGCCCCTATGGAAGTCTGCTGATCTCGGATCTCCTTCAATCGACCGAGGAATGGGTTGATCTGTTCTCCCTTCTTCATCTGGTATGATTGCAACTAGTTTTCTAGTAGCATCTTCCTCTGCACGGAAGTATGCTGATATAACTTGGTCAGGGCCTCCCACATCTCTTGTGCCGTGTTCTTCTCAGCAATATGCGGCACTATATGATCTTTGACCTTGTCAAGGATGATACTCTTAGCTCTCGCCATTGCATCCTTGTACCTGTCGTTATCAGCTGGGTCAACTGGGATAGCTATTGTCCTCAAGGCAAAGTGCTTGACACGATTCTTGTCTAGCACGGATAAGATTCTGGCCTTCCAAACTATGAAGTTTGAGGCTCGGTCCAGTCTGTCCTAGTCTCTTACTCCGTGTAGTTCCATTTCGCTGCTCCTCTACTTCCCTCCTGGAAGTTCTTGGTATGACTCCTCTAAGCCTCGATTTCCCTCCTGGAAACTCTTCTGCCAATGTCGAGATGCCCCTCTCCAATCGTCTGTGCAACTGCAACACTGATCTGGATTCCTTGGCTAGAAATCCACCTCGGCAATAACTCCCTCTACCTTGGTCTTGCCCTATTAGGTACTGTTCTAACTACAGTACCCCACCAACTCCACTCTGCAACTTACCCACAGCCTCTTAAACCCCAGCACACTGAAGGTTAGAGCTCCTAGGCTCTATGCAATCCCGGCACCGGCAAATCAGCTTCCTCATCCAACTGCGTCAGCCCTCCTGACCTCTGCGTGAGCCTGCCTTTGCCTCCCTCAGCCTCTGTCCTGTCTCTTCCTGGCTCAATCTTGAAGACATAAGCACTGCGTCACACCTTCGTTGCTGCTACTCTGCTAGGAACAGGTTATGTCACTCGGGACAACTGTTTTCTGCTGCTGCTGCTCTGTTCGACTGATGTCCTTAGTTCTCCTGTGATCTGCAACCACCCTCTGATACCATGTTGGAATTTCTAAGTTTGACACGTTAGAAACCCTTCATGCACTTTACTGATTTATTGCTACCTACTTGTTCTATTAGTTAACAAGTTATTTACCATGTAAATACTGGAAATAAATACAAATGCATGCTCAACACATTATAGATCATCAACTGAAGGAAATAGAAACAAGTACACAAGTGACATCGTTGTTTTTGGACTAATGTTCCCGGAAAAACCCAATGCGAGAAAACCGATGTAGCTATCTAAGGGTTTGATTTATTAAGCTGTTTCAGAATACAATCTGGGTGTCAAATCCAGCTCACCCAACAGAGAAAAATATAGGCAGCAATACCTCTTTACTCGGAAGAATATATTCCGGTTGAAACCTTGGATAAACACTCCGGCAGCTACACAGCTCCAATATGCCCCACGAAACCCCAGCGTAAGCCTCTCTCTGGCCCAACGTTAGCCCAATGTCACTTCGACTTGGCCCGCGTCAGCCTCTGGAGGCATTGCGTTAGCCCTTGGGCCCTCTGCATCACCCACACTGGCCCTCTGAGGCACTGCGCAGCTCTTAGCTGGCTCTACATGAGCCCTAGCTAGCTCTGCGTGAACCCTTGGCTGATTCTACGTCCCTCTCTCCGTCTACTACGCTGATTCTCCCGGTGCTATCTCTGCCTCTTTGCTTTTGTATTCACTGCCCCTCAGCTGCAACTCTGATCACTCTCTCAAATTTCTCAGCAAACCCAGCCCCAAAAAGTCGAAATCTTGATCTCTTGGTGTGTTCTCCAAGTGGCCCTCAAGTCTCCTCTTATACTTTTCTCGTTGACAAATCAACGACTGAGATTAAGTCCCTAATCAATGACTAAGATTAGATATGGCTTGATCCATGACTTTTGGACCATTCTAACATAGTTTTATATTAATTCACATTAATATTTTATTTTCTCTAAGTTTAGACTTAGGGACTCCATTAAAAATATTAATTATTTTAATATATCCCAAACTGTTCCTAATCTTCCCAAACCCTTTTTGGGTATTGGAGATCTCATGTGCCTTAGCCTCTCCACCAATTTTCGTGGCTAGAGCACATTCGATGCTACCCCATTTTCAACATATCTGTTAGAAAATTAATTTGTATTCTGTTGGTTTATGTCTTCTACTTGTAAATTCTGAACAAGTTATATAAAATATTTTAAATACCGAAATAAACACAATACAGTCACAACATCTGCAGATCATCAGCTGAAAGAAAAAAACACACAAATGACACCATAATTTTTGGACAAATGTTCCTAGAAAACCCAATGCGGGAAAACTGATGCAGCTATTATGAGGGTTTATTATTATGCAGTATTTCCTTGAGTACAATTGGGTGCCTAACCGGCTCACTCGACAAAGACAAATACAAGGCAACAATACCTCTATATTCGGGAATAGGGATTCAGAAAACCTGACCCACGAAACCCTCTCCGGCACAACTGAAGCTCAACGCTGGCCCTTCTGGCCTCTGCGTCAACCTCCTACTGACCTGTGTCAGCCCCAGGACCCTTTGCATCAGCCCTCTGAGGCATTGTGCGGCCTCTAGGACCCTCTGCATCACTCTAGCAATCTCTGCGTGGATGACGCAGTCCCTTTGGCCTCTCCGTTGTCTCTGCTGGGCTTTGCGTGGGCATGAACTAGCTACTGCTCTCGCTCTCTCTACTTATGTGCTGGTCTCTTAGTATTGTCTCTGCCTCTATGTCCAGTACTTAGTACCCCTCGTTGCTAATCACTGATTCACTTTTGCTTAGCAACCCCGCTCTAGCAAAATGAATGATTGATCACTTTGATGTATTCTCCAACTGACCCTCAAGCTTCCTCTTATACTTTTCTCGTTGGTCCTTCAACGGGCGAAATTACATCTCTAATCAATGGCTAAGATTAGATTTGGGTTTATCCATGACTTTTGGAACTTTCTAACCTAGTTTTATATTAATACCCATTAATTTTTTATTTTTCCTAAGTTTAGACTTAGGAACTTCATTAAAAATATTAACTATTTTAATATCTCTCAAACCAGTTAGTATCTACTTAAACCATTCCTGGCTTTTGGAGATCTCATGTGCTTTAGCCTCTCCACCAATTTTCATGGCTAGAGCACATTCGATGCTACCCCAAATCAACACTCCCTTTTAGTAAGGACTGTGCTCTAGTAATACTCCTCACTAAGCATCGCTCTGATTATCTGGCACCGGTACCTGTGATGGTGCTAGGCCTCCCCGCCCAACATCCTCTGCACTGTTGCATCCTATACTGTTGCTCATGGCCCTACCACTGCCACTGCTGCATCCGTACGACAGCTCCCTTTGCATTCGTGTTGCTGCTGGTCCATACTCCTAGCATTGCATTTGCATTGCAACCTCCTCTTATCATGCTGCATCATGCTACTGCACTGCAACTCAGTTACTGACAAGTAAGTAATTGATCCACCCAACTTCTGACATCCCTGTCAGGTTAGAAACACTCCTGATGCTGAAGCCCTCTCTGCGGCTATCAAGTGCTCCCTCTACAGACCTCTGCGCTACTGCAACAACTCCGTGCATCTCGCACTGTTGCACACCTCTTTGTGCCATCCTGCACTAGTGCAACACTCTTGTGCCTCTCGCACTGTTGCAGCTTGCTAGCTTCACATTGCCTAGGGACTCCTACATTGTAGCACTCTCCGCTGCTTCATTCGCATCGTCTTTACCTACATCAGCCAGTCTTGTTACTCCTCTTCGAGGCTCCTGTAGCAAGTTATAATCCAAGAGGTTGGGTACCTCAAGGATCCTTCCCTTCATCGCCTGTAGTCCTCCTAACTACAGCTCGATGCCTCCCCACTTTTTCTCAAGTGGCACGTGAGCACTCATGGCACAATCGTCATCCTCCTCGACTTCTTTCTCCGCCTTCGCTGGCGCTGCCTTCGAGTCAGAAGGCTCTCCCTTACTCTTCTCCCTCGGACACTAGTTCTATAGTGACCTAGTTCCCCACAATGGAAGCACTTGAGCTTGGAGAGGTCCTTCTTTTTCCTCTTCTCCTGCTTTCCCGCAGATGCCAGAGCTACATCCTTTTCCTCTTCCTTCTTGATCCTAACCCCTTTGCTGCTACTCCCCGTCTTGGTCAGCCGTCTGATCTATTCTTGACGAACAGTCGCCTACAGTTCTTCCCAATCTGGAAGACTCGGCTTGCCCAGTATGCTCCGGAAAAACGTCTCCCAATCCTTGGAGACTGCATTAAGTGCGGTCCTTACCATCAACTCTTGATCCAACGCGGCCCCTATGGAAGTCAGTTGGTCACGGATCTCCTTCAACCCACCGAGGAAGACGTCTATCTGCTCTCCCTTCTGCATCTGGTATGACCTTAGCTGATTCTCTAGGAGCATCTTCCTCGGCACAGAAGTATGCTGGTACAATGTATTCAAACTGTCCCACATCTCCTTTGTCGTTTCCTTCTCGGCAATATGTGGGATCACATGATCCTTGACCCAATCAAGGATGATATACTTTGCCTTAGCCATTGCCTCCTCGTACCTTTTATTAGCTACCGGGTCAACTGGGATAGTCATCACTCTCAAGTCGAAGCCCTTGATAATCTAGACCATAAAGTTGGATGCTTTGTCCAGCCTGTCCTGATCTCTCAGCCCATTCACGACCATCTCGTTGTCGACTCTTCCGAGTCTCTCTACTTCCTGCCTAGAAGTTCTCGGTTCGACTCTTGCTGAGTCTCTCTACTTCTCGTCTGGAAGTTCTAGGTTCGACTCCTACTGAGTCTCTCTACTTCCCGTCTGGAAGTTCTCTTCTGCACTCCCTCTAAGTCCCGATTTCCCTCTTGGAAAACCTTCTTCCAACCGTCAAGTTGCCCCTCTCCAATCGTCTGTGCACCTGCAACACTGATCCAGATTCCTTGGCTAGAAATCCACCTCGGCAACAACTCCCTCTACCTTGGTTTTTCCCTGTTAGGTATTGTTCTAACCATAGTACCCCACCAGCTTCGCTCCCGCAAACTGCCCACAACTTCCTTCGCCCCAACAATTGAAGGATTGAGCCTCTTGGCTCTGCGCAATCCCGACACCGGAAAAACAACTCCCTCAGCGAACTGCGTCAGCCCTCCTAGCCTCTACGTGGCTCTGCGTGAGCCTGTTTATGCCCTCCTCAGCCTCTGTGTTGGCCTCTCTCAAGCCCAAACTAATGACGCAGTCCCTCTGCGTCAACCCTTCCTCTGTCGCTTTCTGCAAGGATTAGCTATGTCACTTGGGATAGCTCAATTTGCTGCAAATGCTCTGCTCAGTTGATGCCTTCAACTTTCTTGTGATCTACAACCACGCTCTGATACCATGTTGAATTTTCTAAGTCTATCCGTTAGAAAATTAATCTGTATTCTGCTAGTTTATGTCTTCTACTTGTAAATTCTGAACAAGTTATTTAAAATATTTGAAATATCGAAATAAACACAATGCAGTCACAACATCTATAGATCATCAGCTGAAAGAAAACAAACACTCAAGTGACATCGTTATTTTTGGACAAATGTCCACGGAAAAACCTAATGTGGGAAAACTAGTGCAACTATTCTGAGGGTTTATTATTATGCAGTATTTTCTTGAGTTCACATGGGTGCCTAACCGGCTCACCCGACAGAGAAAAATACACGACAACAATACCTCTATATTCGGAAACAGGTATTCAGAAAACATGTCGCACGAAACCCTCTCTGGCACAACTGAAGCTCAGCATTGGCCCTTTTGGCCTCTACATCAGCCTTCTGTTGACCTATATCAGCCCCAAGACCCTCTGCTTCAGCCCTCTGAGGCACTGCGCAGCCTCTAGGACCCTCTGCATCACTCTAGCAGCCTCTGCGTGGATGACGCAGTCCCTCTGGCCTCTGCGCTATCTCTGCTGGGCTCTGCATGGCTTGAATTGGCTGCTGCTCTCGCTCTCTCTGCTTCTGCCCTAGTCTCTCAGTACTATCTCTGCCTCTCTGTCCAGTACTCACTGCCCCTCACTGCTAATCACTGATTCACTTTTGCTTAGCAAGCCCGCTCTAGCAAAATGAATCACTGATTACTCTGGTGTATTCTCCAACTGACCCTCAAGCCTCCTCTTATACTTTTGTTGTTGGTCCTTCAACGATTGAGATTACATCTCTAATCAATGGCTAAGATCAGATTTGGCTTGATCCATAACTTTTGGAACCTTCTAACCCAATTTTATATTAATGCCCATTAATATTTTATTTTTCCTAATTTTAGACTTAGGAACTCCATTAAAAATATTAATTGTTTTAATATATCCCAAACCGGTTAGAATCTACCCAAACCATTTCCGGGTCTTGGAGATCTCATGTGCTTTAGCCTTTCCACCAATTTTCATGGCTAGAGCACATCCGATGCTACCCCAGATCAATAAGGAATGGTCCCCTTATATGTTTTCCAACTTCACATCCCTGACAAACACCTTCATGATCCAATTTGAATTCGGGCATCCCTGTGACCATCTTCCATACATTGGGTAAGGATTTGAAATGAAGGTGAACAAATCTTTGGTGCCATAATTTGGATTGAAGAGAGATGTCACAATTCATTGCTCCCAATTGACTTCCTCTAACCTGATAGAGACCTTCAAAGCTGAATCCTAGAGTGTGTAATATCCCCAACCCAGAATATCCGTTAAACCCTAGCAAAGTCTCAACCAGAAAAATGTACAAGTGGTATAGTAGCTGAGAAAATCACAGAGATATAATAATAGTAGTGCAACAACAATAGTGTATATATGAAATATAAACAGATACTCAAGAAATGCAGCGAGAAATGCTAAGCCATTTTTTTATACTGAGCAATAGAATGAGTACAGGAAGTGATCAGAAAGATGGCACCTCGACTTGCACGAGGTAAGTGAAGAAATACGCTCAGAATCACAAAGAATGGCCTCTCTTAGAACTGTGTGGAAGTCGCTGGAGCACTGTCGTGCTGCTGTTGCTAGAAATCAAATGAGGATTTGGGGTTGTTCCCCTCCTCAGAAAAAGATGAAACTTTGGAATTAGACTCTACTTAAGAAACCCAGAAAAACCCAGAAAGCTTTCTTGGAATGGCCGACCTCCAAAAATCACCCCTTGGGGTTCTGTGCAGTGCCTCAATGCTCTGCGTTGCCACTGAATGAAACCCTCCAGAAATCTGCCTGAAACCTCTGCCAAAGCTCTCCGATATGCAAGGGTTGATCCCCTGCTCAATCTCCCAGCACAAATCCTGCTACAACCCTCAATCCAGAACTCTTGCCAGAAGGAACTGCGTCATCCCTCTCAGGCCTGCGCAGTCATCTACAATGCTCAATCCTCCTGCCAACTACCAATGAAATTGCTGCAAAAATACTGATGGAACTACCTTGCCCGAGCAAGCGCTCGAAGTCCCCCGGGGCTAAGGTTGAGATCTCCGAACGAAGACACTCAGTGCACTAAACAGTGTTGCAGACTAGCTAAACAACCAACGTGCTCAGAAGTCGAAACGACTAGCTCAAATGCACATAACTGAATGATCAAAATGAGGGGGCTCCTCTCTCTTTCATAGCCTTTGCCTCTCTCAATCCCAAGGCTCACCTCCTCCTGCGTGATTCCCCTGTTGCCACGTGTTTCTTCCCTCCTGCGCAGTCCCTCCATGTGTCTGCTGGGCTCCATTTCTGCGTCCCCCTTTGGCCCCCTTGGATCCCCTTTAAGTCACAACGTTGTGCTACTAGGAAGTGAATTTTTATTCTAAAAGTGAGTTATGTCCCCCGTCCTCTTTTTTATATTTACAAATAACTATAGAAGTCAAAAATTGAACAAAATCGAATATTCCAATTAGCCATGGCTAATTAGGAATATCACAGTCTCCTCCAGCAAAATGTTGCTTGTCCTCAAGCAACTGAAGTGATTGATGTTGCAAGATCTTCTCATTCTCCCAAGTGGCATCCTCATCCGACAAATTCTTCCACCTCATCAAGAATTCCTGGACCGTTCTGCTCCGCAGCTGCCTCTCCCTGGTATCAATGATAGACTCCGGCTGCAATACCAAATGCCCCTCGTCATCCATGGGTGGTAGCTCATCTGTCACTGTCACCTGCTGCCCCAATGCCTTTTTCAGGCATGATACATGAAAAACGTTATGAATCTTGCTGCCTTGGGGCAGCTCCAACTCATATGCAACCTGTCCAATCTTGTGTATCACCCTGTATGGCCCATAAAAGGGGGCTTGAGCTTCTCAGCCCCCTTCTGCTTTAGTGAAGACTGTTGGTATGGCTGTAACCGTAGGTAGACCATGTCCCCTACCCTAAACTGTCTCTCCACTCGACCCTTGTCGGCATACAGCTTTTGTTGGTTTTGCGCTGTAGCCATGTTATCCTTGAGAGCTCGGAGAATATCCTGACTCTCTTGGATCCAAATCTTGGCTCTAGGAGCCTTGCTATCACCAAACATCACGTCAACAAAAGATAAAGGATGATACCCATATAAAGCATAGAATGGTGACATACCAATGGACATGTGATGTGAAGTATTGTAGCAGTACTCCCCCAGATGCAGCCACTTCAACCATGCTCACTGTTACCCATTGACATAGTTACGCAAGTAGCCCTCCAGCCACTTGTTAACTATCTCTGTCTGCCCATCCGTCTGTGGGTGATAATTGATACTCGGTGTCAACTCCGTCCCCACCAATCGGAAAAGCTCCTGGCAAAACTCGCCCATGAAACCACTGATGATAGTCTTAGGAAGACCATGTAGCCTTAAGATCTCTCTGAAGAATAGCTCGACCACCTGTGCTGTTGTATAGTGTGCGGATATGGCAAAAAAGTGTGCGTACTTTGTCAGTGGATCAACGACGACAAAGATACAATCCTTGCCTTGTAGCATGGGCAACTCTGTGATGAAGTCCATCGAAGTACTCTCCCATTTCCCCTCCGGAATGGAAAGAGGCTGCAATAATCCCGCGGGATGGCTCATCTCTCTCTTGTTCCTCTGGCAAACATCACACTCCCAGATGTGCTGGAGTACGTCCTCCTTGAGGCCCTTCCATGAGAACCTCTCTCTAATGGCCCTGTAGGTTTTGGTAAACCCCTGATGTCCTGCCAATGGTGAATCATGTGATGCATGGAATATATTCTTCTTGAGCTGAGACCCCTCAGTCAAGAAGATCGGGTCCCTGTAATAGATGATCTCATCGACCACCCTATACTTGTCATCTGCCACCTGCCCATCCAGAACCTCACATGCAAACCTGTCCTTGGAGTACTCTACTAAGATTCGAGCCCTCCAGTCTGTATTCAAGCTCATTAGAGACAATGTGGCTGGTCTACGTGAAAAGGCATCTGCTACGATGTTGTTCTTACCCTTGACATACTCAATGTCAAAGTCATATGCTTGGATCTTACTGATCCACTTCTGCTGCCTCTCCTGTAGCTGCTTCTGCTCCAAAAAGAACTTGAGGTTGTTGTGATCAGTCCTCACCCTGAACTTGTTACCCCACCAAATACTGCCCGCTACTTAGCCAATGCATGCATGATGGCCAGCATCTCCTTGTCGTATATAGAATACAACCTCTCGTGCAGAAGGAGCTTCCGGCTCTCAAAGGCTATAGGGTGACCTCCCTGCATCAACACTGCGCTGATCCCCTCGCCTGACAGATCACACTCCAAAACAAATGGTTGCGTAAAATCTGGCAACGCAAGCACTGCACAGCTGCTCATAACCTCCTTGAGCCTGTTAAAGGCTTGCTGTGCTGTATACGACCAACTGAATGCCCCCTTCCTTGTCAAATCTGTCAGGGGTGCAACAAGCTGTGAGAAACCTTTGACAAACTTCTGGTAGTAAGTACAAATGCCAATAAATCCTAGAAGTTCCGTCACGTTTCTCGGCTCTGGCCATTCTCTGATGGCCTTGATCTTCTCCTCGTGGACTCTCACTCCGTCCACCCCTATGATGTGTCCCAGATACAACATCTTCGTTCACCCAAACTCACACTTGGAGAGTTTGGCATAGAACTGCTGCTCCTGTAAGATACGCAATACTGTCTCAATGTGCTAGAGATGCTCCTCCCAAGTCCTGTTGTAAATGAGAATATCATCAAAGAATACCAACACAAACTTCCTCAAGTGACTACGGAAGATGTGATTCATGTAGGACTGAAATGTAGCGAGGGCGTTGGTTAGCCCAAAAGGCATCACCAAGAACTCAAAGTGCCCATAGTGACACCTGAAGGTGGTCTTGGGAATGTCCTACTCCCTTACGTGAATCTGATGGTACCCAGATCTCAAATCAATCTTTGAGAAGAACCGCGCTCCCCTCAACTCGTCCATCAACTCATGGATCTTGGGTATGGGGTACCTGTTCTTCAGGGTCTTCTTCTTCAGGGCCCTGTAGTCAATGCACATCCTCAATGTACCGTCCTTCTTCTTCACTAACACCATAGAAGAAGCAAAAGGACTCGTGCTCGGTCAAATGTGCCCAAGAGGCAGCAACTCCTGGATAGCCCAGTCAATCTCATCCTGATAGGCATTGGGGTGCTTATAGGGGGTGGTGATCGCTGCTTGTATGCTTTGCTCAAGCTCAATGGTGTGCTCAAACCCCTGATCTGGTGGCTGTCCTGGTGGAATCTCCCCAAACACTTTGGCATATCGATCAAGGATGGACTGTATCTCTGGATGTACCGTCTGCCTTGTAGTCCCTGCCTCTCATGCCCGCAACTCCACTGCCCACTCTATGTCTTCCTTCCGGAAGACTGCCTCCATCCGATGAGTCGACACAGTCTGAGGCGGATATGTGTGCTGTCCCTGTATCTTCTCATGCCTCCCTGTCTTCTCATCATCCCACTCCATCTCTAGGGTCTTCCCATCCGTCGTGACCTTCCCTAGAGTGATAAGCCACTGAACACCTAGTATCATGTTGGTGTTTGGGATATTGACTAGGAAAAAGTGGTTAGTCAATGTGTAGGTGCCCATCGTCACTGAAAGCTCTGGATCATAATGAGCACACGTCATGGTCTGATCTCCTTGGACCAAGACTAAAAACCCATCGAAGTTCTTTGTCTGTATACCTCTCCGCTCAACCATCTGTGCATCGATGAAGTTGTGGATCGCCCCACTGTCAACCAAAACTGATACTCGTTGGCCACGTACTGTCCCTTGTATGCATAGCGTCAGATACTTGGGAACTCTTTGCAATGTTGCAAGGGCCCCTCCGGTGGGTGCAAAAGATGCACCACCTGCTACTGGCGGTGGAGGTGGCAAAGGTCCCTGTATGGCATGGCTATCTTCTGCCTCCACATCATCCTCATGATCCTCTTCTCCACTGCTCTCAGAGAAGACTTCAATAAAATGTGCTTTGCTAGCAGCACATCTATGTCCCAGTGCCCACGACTCCTGACATGTGAAGCACAACCGCTTCTTCTTCAGCGCCCTCTTGACATTGTCCACAATCTGAACTCGTCCTGGATTCCCCTTTGGAGGTGGAATCCTCACATCCTTCCCCTTAGACTGAAAAGGCTGTCTTTGGGGGTAAGGTGTCCGGGTCCTGGGTAAGACATCCTGTAAGTCCCGGGTCCTGCTGATAGCATCCTGGAGTGTGGCTGGTCTAGTGGATTGGACTAGACCCCGAAGTGGCTCTGCTAGCCCCTCAACATACATATAGACCCTCCGTGCCGTTGATAGGTCTGGCACCATCACGGAGACCCTCAAGAAATCTGCAATGTAGGTCTCTGGGCTCCTTGTCTGTTTGAGCCTCGTCTGCCATCAGATCCCTCTGCTCTGCGTCCACCACAGGCTCCTCCTGTTCTGCGTCCACCACCGGAACACAATCTCCCTCTTCGTAGGTGTTCTCCAACCTACGCTCACTGCCTTTGTATTTCCTAGCTCTATAACAGATGTAGGGTTTCTCCCTCGGTGTCATAGACTACTAGCTCCACAAGCTGAGCCAGATCTATGCTCTGATACCGCTGTAATATCCCCAACCCAGAATATCCCTTAAACCCCCGCAAAGTCTCAACCAGAAAAACGTACAAGTGGTATAGTAGCCGAGAAATCACAGAGATATAATAACAGTAGTGCAACAACAATAGTGTATATATGAAATATAAATAGATACTCAAGAAATGCAGCGAGAAATGCTAAGCCATTTTATTATACTGGGCAATAGAATGGGTACAGGAGTTGATTAGAAAGATGGCACCTCAACTTGCACGAGGCAAGTGAAGAAATACACTAATAATAGCAAAGAATGACCTCTCAGAACTGTGTGGAAGCTGCTGGAGAACTGCCGTGCTGCTGTTGCTAGTGGAAATTAAATGAGGATTTGGGGTTGTTCCCCTCCTCAGAAAAAGCTGAAACACTGGAATCGAACTCTACTCAAAAAACCCAGAAAAACCCAGAAAGCTTTCCTGGAATAGTCGACCCCCGAAAATCACCCCCTTAGGGTTCTGCGCAGTCCCTCAATGCTTTGCACTACCACTGAATGAAACCCTCCAGAAATCTGCCTGAAACCTCTGTCAAAACTCTTCGACATGCAAGCGCTGATCCCCTGCTCAATCTCCCAAAACAAATCCTGCTGCAACCCTCAATCCAGAACTCCTGCCAGAAGGAACTCCATCATCCCTCTCAGGCCTGCGCAGTCATCTACAGTGCTCAATCCTCCTGCCAACTACCAACGAAACTACTGCAAAAATACTGATGGAACTACCTTGCCTGAGCAGGCGCTTGAAGTCCCCCAGGGCTAAGGGTGAGATCTCCGAACGGAGACACTCAATGCACTAAACAGCGCTGCAGACTAGCTAAACAGCCAACGTGCTCAGAAGTCGAAACGACTAGCTCAAATGTACATAACTGAATGATCAAAATGAGGGGGCTCCTCTCTCTTTTATAACCTTTGCCTCTCTCAATCCCAAGGCTCACCTCCTCCTGCGTGATTCCCCTCTTGTCACGTGTTTTTTCCCTCCTGCGCAGTCCCTCCATGTATCTGCATGGGCTCCATTTCTGCGTCTCCCTTTGGCCCCCTTGGCTCCCCTTTAAGTCACAACGTTGTGCTACTAAGAAGTGACTTTTTATTCTAAAAGTGAGTTATGTCCCCCGTCCTCACTTTTTTTTATTTACAAATAACTATAAAAGACAAAAATTGAACAAAATCGAATATTCCAATTAGCCATGGCTAATTAGGAATATTACAGAGTGAATGCATCTCTTGGATTCCTTTGCCAAAGACGAACCTTCCCATCAATGAATGACACCTTAAAACCTTTGTCTTCCATCGCAAAAATAGAAATCGAGTTATTTTTCAAGTCAGGTACATATAACACTTCTTGTAGGTGAAGTGTTTGACTTTGATTTAAGTGAAGAGTAATGGTCCTGTTGACCACTGGAGTGGCACCTGATGATTATATGAAGACTCCATGCCCAAGGATGTACCAATGGACACTTGTACCATCAGATATGATCAGTGAACAAAGTTTTTAAACTCTACTTTTATTTTCTCATCTTTCTTGTACCCAGATTCCACACCCTGCGGGGAATTGTAATAAGTGATACTAGTAATCATGAGTTTTGAGTATGTAACAGGCCTAGGATGTTGGGACTCGATCAGAAAATGAGTATGCCTTGGAGTGTTTTTTTATCTGGTTAATTATTTCTTTTTTTTTAGATGCAGATAATTTTATGGTTTTTTCACTCACGTTTTACCCCAAAGTCGGGGTGACAGTTTGAAGGTTGAGCCCCTAACAGATCTTAGCGCCTAGAGTCAATATATATTACCATATTAGATCACATAAAAAATTTCGTGGAATTTGGTTAGGTCTAGCTAGTCATTTTTTAATTTTTTAGATTTTCCACACTGCGGAAATTGCAATAAAAATTGTATTTGTAATGTAATAAGAGATGTCTAAAAAAATTGTATGGGGTATGAGTAATGGAATTTGCACCTCTCACCCTCAACTTTATACTATGATACACTTTGATAGGTTAAAAATGTGTTTTGAACCCTCAAAACCCACTTTTCCTAAGTTTAGTGGGAAATTTGGCAATTAATTAAGACAAAAATTAAAAAAAATGAGAAAAATGATTACCACACATGCTAAATGTTGTGGAAATGAGGTGGAAAACTATGGGGGAGTTAAAGTGAGGTCCTAAGGTGATGTGGACTCCTAAAATTCAAGGAAATGACATGTGCTCAAATAAAATCTAATTTCTGGCATTAAAAAAGAAAGCTACTTACTTGGAAATTCGAATTTGTGAAGTTAATGCACATTTGGGAGGATTTGGGAAAATATTTGGCGGAGATTTTTGTGGGAAATTGTCCCCACATGGGTTACCACCCATATACAGTTGCCATTCCATCATAAAATTCGAATTTGGCACATAAGGGAAGAAGAAAATAATGTCCACTTGTCATAATTCGATTTTTACACTTGGCATGGGAGCTCCATTCAAAAAATTCGAATTTTTCTTTGGGATTGTTACCTAATGCCACTTGTTTAATCACTTATACATTGGGATTGACTCCCATGGTTCTATATAATAGAGGTCTGAGCTCTCATTTGTATGATATTGTTACTACCTATTGTGCTTGCGAAAGTGTTGGTGCCTTGTACACTTTCAAAAATATCAATAAAGACTTTAGGGTTTCATTCATGAGGTGTTCTTCTTTTGGGAGTGTGATGAATTGTTGGTCATTGGTATAATTCTTTTTACTCATGTTTTGATCTAATTTGTTTCCATATGCACTTGTAGATTTGTTAATGTAGAGTTATTTTGCATTGCCATTTGATTTAGAAGTATGCTCTAGGTATAGAATGCTCTAGTTCGCTTTAAATAAATCTCTAGAGTTTCTTATCATTATTTATTGCTAAATCCATATGGAATTAATTCTTGATTGAAGTTTTGTAGAGGGAACATCTTGTTGGGATCACAGAATCAAGCGTGAGGGGAAGTCTTTGGAGAGACCAACCCACTTTTGATACGTTCTTAAAGGAGTTCTCATTTGTTCTTTGAGCCTTCATAGTCTTATCTTACAAAGTGGTTTTGCAGGGGTTTAACTTTTGGCACATAGCTTGTACACAAGCCAAACACTTCTAAATTTAAGTCTCTTTTAAAAAAAACATTTTACTTCATTTCTTTCATTTGCTATCTAAGAGTGCAATCTAAGAGCTTGAAGATGGCTAAGCAAACATGAGAGTTTATTCTCACTGTTGATCTATGGTATGTTCTATGCATATAACAGTTTACTTCTTTTTTTTACTATGTTCCACAGATTAACAATCACATGTACATAACGTAAAGTGCAAATAGAACATCAAACGATCGACAGAAAACAAGCCAAGACGAGAGACACAAGATGTGGCAACTAACAAGGGACAAACACCACAATGTGTGGGGAAACCCTTTCTTCAAATCTTCTTTTATCTTCAATAATTCAGCAGAGAGATAGTAAAATAAATCGGATTTATATCTGATTTATATCAACAGTAACAAACTCTAGATCAGCAGCATCAGCATTAGCGGCTTCATCATCAAACTAGGGCAGATGATATTTCACAAACCGACCGTCGGATTGGCATGATTCCAACACCAAAAGTTGCAGCTACCAGAGGAGGTTCAGATGAACCTACAATGCAGTTCAGATGAGGAGATCTTCTAGTCCACGCAAGTCAAACTTTACTTTTGCAGTTGCAGTTTCAATTTCAGCAGCGTCTTTCAAACTAGGGCAGTCAATATCTTGAAAACCGTCTGTCAGATTGACTTGATTCCACCACCAAAAGTTGCGGCTTTTAGAGGAGATCCAGATTGTTAAGTTATGGTATGTTCTATGCTTATAATAGTTTACTTCTTTTTCTTATTATATTCCACAAATTTAGCAATCACATGTACATAAAGTAAAGTGCATATAGAACATTAAACGATTGATAGAAAGCAAACCAAGACAAGAGACACAAGATGTGGCGGCTAGCCAGGGACAAACCCCACAATGTGTGGCGAAACCCTTTGATCAAATCTTCTTTTATCTTCAATAACTCAGCAGAGAGAAATAGTACAATAAATCTGATTTATATCAGCAATAGCAAACCCTAGATCAGCATCATCAGCATAAGCGGCTTCATCATCAAACTAGGGCAGACGATATCTCACAAACCGACCGTCGGATCGGCTTGATTCCACCACCAAAAGTTGCGGCTTCCAGAGGAGTTTCATATGAACCTACATCGCAGTTCAGATGAGGAGATCTTCTAGTCCATGTAGGTCAAACTTTACTTCTGCAGTTGCAGCTTCAGTTTCAACAACGTCCTTTAAACTAGGGCAGTGGATATCTTGCAAACCATCTGTCGGATTGACTTGATTCCACCACCAAAAGTTGCGGCTTTCAGAGGAGGTTCAAATAAACCTACAGCGTTGTTCAAATGAGGAGATCTTCTAGTCCACGCAAGTCAAATTTCACTTCTGTAGTTGCAGCGTTAGTTTCAGCAGCTTCCTTCAAACTAGGGCAGTCGATATCTTGCAAACCGTCCGTCGAATTGACTTGATTCCACCACCAAAAGTTGTGGCTTTATAGGAGGTTCAGATGAACCTATAACGCAGTTCAGATGAGGAGAACTTCTAGTCCACGCAGGTCACACTTTACTTCTACAGTTGTAACTTCAGTTTCAGCAGTTTTCGGCTTCACATGTGTGAGGGAGAGACCCTTTTCCGCGCAGTAGAGAAGAGACTCTTTTCTGGGCAGTAGAGAGAGAGAGATGTGATGAGATGAGTGAGTCCAAATGAGGAAAAGTCCTATATTTATACACAATGTTGGTGTTTGAATAGATGCGACTGTTGGGCTTTTGAGCCTACATGAGTTGTAGGTTGGCTTGATAATAATTCCATAATCAAAATAAATTCATATCTCCATGAATACTTATCGGAATCGGATGATCTTTATATCAATCTTACACTTCTCGACGAGAGGTATCTAATGAACATATTATCAGCCATGATAAGATGACCCACATGAATTTTTGCCCTAGTTGCCAATTTTAACGCTCCCTCTCAACTAGGGAGAACTTCATCTGCAATCTTTCTGTCGATCGTTACTATTCATCCATCAAATGCACTGCCCTGTACAACCTGACCCTTGCCTTGCTCTGCTCTATTCTGCCTGTTCTGCTTTGTCTTGTTCTGCCCTGTACTGATCTGTATGGCTCTGCTCTGTTATGAGCTGCTCTGCTTTGTTTTATTCTGCTCTGCTTTTTTCCGAATTATGAAGAAGAAGAAATGATCGAGGATGTATCATACTGACTCAAAGTCAGTCTCAGAGGATGTACCACTGGTCCCAGACCAGTCTCAACCAACCTGAAGTCAGCGTCATAGTGAGTACAACTCCACTGGTCCCAAACCAATATCATCCTCCACTGACTCAAAGTCAGTCTCAGAGTGCATACCACTGGTCCCATACCAGTCTCAACTGACTCGAAGTCAGCTTCATAGTAAGTACCACTCCTACCACTGGTCCCAGACCAGTATCGCAGCATCAGAGAGTGTACCACTGGTCCCAAACCAGTCTCAACTGACTCGAAGTCAGCATCAGAGTATGTACCACACTCACCGGTCTCAGACCAGTACTGCACTGACAGAAAGTCAGTCTCAGAGTATGTACCACTGGTCCCAGATCAGTCTTAACTGACCCGAAGTCAGTGTTATAGTATGGTACAACTCCGACCACTGGTCCCAGATCAGTATCATTGATCCTAGATCAATGGAGGTCATCCTAGCGTAGGGAGTACGGTAGATACAGCGATGCATCCATCGGTGCTACTATGGTCCCTAACTTCATTTCCCTGCTCATTGATCAGATGAGAGGTACTTCCCATGAGTCCCAGACTGCATGGGTAGGATGCCTCGACAGGAGAACTAATCAATCATGTCCTCACAGGAGAACACATCAATCTTGCTACAATCGCCATGGAGAACACATCAATCCAGGCCTCACAGGAGAACACATCAATCCTGCTACAGTCGCCATGGAGAACACATCAATCCAGGCCTCACAGGAGAGCACATCGATCTTGCTACAATGTCGCCATGGAGAACACGTCAATCCATGCCTCACATGAGAACTAATCATCCTGCTACACAGGAGAGCGAATCATCATGTTCCACAAGAGAGCGAATCATTTTGTCCCACAGGAGAGTGAATCATCTTGTTCCAGTGCGCACCACCAAGAGAGGGTGAGTCATCCTGTGGTCGTATGTTGCTCCAGTAAGAACCGCAAGCCCTTAGAGCTCCCAAAGCTCAATGTATGCAACATGCAAGACCCTTGTACAAGGGTTTCTTGACGACTCCAAGTCGTTTGGGAAAATCACAGATTAGATCTTTCCTTGGGGCTTTGACAACGTGTATCGGCTTGTACATCATCTTAATGCGATGGAGCCTCCTTGCTGGAGCAATCGACGAATACGGGATTCCTCAATAGTCGAATCCCACCTCTGGTTGTTATAGAGAATCATAGTGGTATGTGTTCAAATAGCTCACTGAAGAGCTTCCCCAAGCAGGCAGCTTCGTACGAGTTCATACTCGTAGATATATATCTGGTCTCGGTGGTGCTTATGGCAACCGACTTCTGCTTCCTCCTCATCCATTATATGGAAGCAGAATTTAAAGAGAAACAACACTAAAAGTGCTCTAGTGATCCTCCACACTACTTGCCTAATCATCATTCGAATAATCATGCAGTTTCATATTTCCGGCAGTGTATCTCAATCCATGAGAGATTGTGTCCTGAAGACATCTCAGAAGATTCTTGGCACCAATCTAGTGAAGCTCAACCAAATATGAGCTCACAATGCTAACTTCCAAACATATGTTTCAGACGGAGGTTCACCAAGAACATCAATGTGAATGAGTTTTTGAGACTCAGAGGCATTTCCCAAATCTGGTCTGACATCACTACCATATAACTTCTAAAAGTTAAGATCCCCAATGTAGTCATAGGCTTGCAGTCTACCATACCAAATCTTTCCAGAATCTTCACCACATATTTTCCTTGAGATAGGAAGATTTCCTTTGGCTTCTGCCACACTTCAAGTCCTAGGAAATAGTGCATCAGTCCTAGGTCCTTCATTTCAAATTCAGAAGTCAACTCCCTCTTAGATTTGAGAATGAGAGGGTCTGCACCTGTTAGAAAGAGGTCATCCACATATAGAACCAGTATGAGAGGCTTGTCATCTTCAACCTTAAAGTAAAGGTTAGGATCGGCTTCACTCCTAGTGAATCCCAGCTTCATCAAGTAGATATCGATCCTCTCATACCATGCTCGGGGTGCTTGCTTCAGCCCATAGAGAGCCTTTTTCAACATGCATACTTGAGATTTTCGATCATAAATCTCAAATCCTTCGGGTTGCTCCACGTAGATCTCTTCTTTGATCGAACCATGTAAGAACGCGGTCTTGACATTCATCTGATGTAGGTTCCATCCTTGTGAAGTCGCAAGGGCTATGATCGAGCGAATGGTCGTATATCTGGAAACAGGGGAAAATATCACATCATAGTCTATACCTTCCTTCTGGGAGAAGCCATGAGCAACAAAACGAGCCTTATACTTTTCCGTACTTTCATCTGTTGCATGCTTTATCTTGTAAAGCCATTTAGAAGTGACAATTGTCTTGTCCTGGGGTCTGGGAACTACTTCCCAGACATCATTCTCCATAATAGACTCATATTCTTTGGTCATAGCATCTTTGCATACTTGATGCTTGACGGCATGTGAGAATGATGGAGGCTCATTTTGTATGATCGTGCTCATGATGGTTAGGTATCCCTGATACTTGTTAGGTTTCTTATTTTCACGAAAGTTTCCTCGGGGTACATCATGTCCTTCGGCATCATCAAGTATCCCCCTAAGCCATGAAGGCCTTTTCTTAGAAGAGGAAGGCTCAGCTGGATAAATAGGATCCATGGGTTCCTCCACATCAGGCATTGTTACATCATCTACCCATAGAGACAGCTTCCACAATTGTATGGTTCTTCCTTTCCGCCACACTATTATGCTCAAGGGTATGTGGTGTAGTAGTCTCCCTCTGAATGCCAGCCTCAGATATGTTTGAGTGAACCAACTGTAATATATCGGAGGTCTTACTTTGGCTTGAGGGAAATGGTCCCCTTTTGAGCTTTCCTTTGGCACATCCTAGACATAGACCTTCTTTCTCTACTCGGAATTCGGGCATCCCTTTCACCATTTGTCTTACATCGAGTAGAGCTTTATAATGAAGGTGGGCAAACCTCCGATGCCAAAGTTCAGATTGAAGAGATGTGTCATAAGACATGACACCTAGCGGACTTCCATCGACCTAATATAATGAATCAACACGAAACCCAAAAGAAAAGGCATCTTTAACATTATTTTTCCATGTACGTACCTTGCCATTGCTGAAGGTTACCTTGTAGCCTTTGTCTTTCATTCCTGAGATGGACACCATGTTCTTTTCGGAGGTCAGGTGCATTTAATACATCCTGGAATTTCTAGCCTTCTTGAATGCTTGTCCTCTTCCTTGATTCCCAACTCTCCTCTTACCTTTGCTATTGAATTTGTCATTCCTTTGATTGCCATCAAAGGGATTTTGATCATTGTCCCGGTGTGAGTCCTTTCTATCAGGGCACTCCCTTGCATAGTGACCTGCTTTATCGCAGATGTAACATTGTCATTTTCTTCCACCTTTAGGTCCAACCTTTCCTTTTGATTTAGTCCCAGAATGGTTTCTTTTCTTAGCATGAGAAGAAAAGGCAGCAGGAGGACCTTTAGGCGTGGGCATTTCTTACTTTTCTACCCTGGTTTCTTCTTGAATGCATCTAGCCATTAATTCCTTGAAACCAAGAATTACATGATTGTTCAGAAGAGTAGTCCTGAACACGTACCATTCGGATGGTAATCCTCCAAGAGTTGTGAGTGCCATTTCCCTATCAGCAATAGTCTCCCCAATAGATAAGAGATTGTTCTTGATCTTGGTGATTCTTAAGAAGTATGCTTGCATACTCTGATCATTACCCTTCTTGATTTCCCTCAGCTTATTTCTAAGAAACAAAAGTTGATTTGCATCATTAACTTTCAATAAACTTACCAGTGTATCGTAGATTTCCTTGGAGGTGTCTAGTTCAGAGATGTAGGCCACCAAGTGCTTTTCGATAGAGTCCCAGATGATTTTCTCCGCTTTAGCTTCTTTGTTCTTCCATTTGTTCTTGGCAGTAGTAGGTGCATTTGATGGAGGCTCGATAATATTGTCTCTCACATAATCCAACACTCCTTGATCGTCAAGGGTTAGATCGATAGACATCTTTCATCCGTGATAGTCAACTTTCTCACGGAGCTTGTCTTCAGCAAGAAAGAGTGTTGAGGACCCCATCGTTCTTTTAGGATAGCCTTGCCAATCTTCTCTTCGGTGATTGCTCTTGCTCTTGCTCGAGCTTTGTCTTCACCTCAGCTCTGATACCATGTTAAGTTATGGTATGTTCTATGCTTATAATAGTTTATTTCTCTTTCTTATTATATTCCACAGATTAGCAATCACATGGACATAAAGTAAAGTGCAAATAGAACATTAAACGATCGATAGAAAACAAGCCAAGACAAGAGACACAAGATGTGGCGGCTAGCCAGGGACAAACCCCACAATGTGTGGGGAAACCCTTTGATCAAATCTTCTGTTATCTTCAATAATTCAGCAGAGAGAAATAGTACAATAAATCTGATTTATATCAACAGTAGCAAACCCTAGATCAACAGCGTCAGCATAAGCGGCTTCATCATCAAACTAGGGCAGACGATATCTCACAAACCGACTGTCGGATTGGCTTGATTCCACCACCAAAAGTTGCAGCTTCCAGAGGATATTTATATGAACCTACATCACAGTTCAGATGAGGAGATATTCTAGTCCACGTAGGTCAACCTTTACTTCTGCAGTTGCAACTTCAGTTTCAGTAGCTTCCTTCAAACTAGGGCAGTCGATATCTTGCAAACCGTCTGTCAGATTGACTTGATTCCACCACCAAAAGTTGCGGCTTTCAGAGGAGGTTCGGATGAACCTACAATGTAGTTCAAATGAGGAGATATTCTAGTGCACACAAGTCAAACTTAACTTCTGTAGTTGCAGCTTCAGTTTCAGCAGCATCCTTCAAACTAGGGCAGTCGATATCTTGCAAACCGTCCGTCGGATTGACTTGATTTCACCACCAAAAGTTGCGGCTTTCATAGGAGGTTTAGATGAACCTATAGTGCAATTCAGATGAGGAGATCTTCTAGTCCACGCAGGTCAAACTTTACTTTTGCAATTGCAACTTCAGTATCAGCAGCTTCCGACTTCACATGTGTGAGGGAGAGACCCTTTTCTGCGCAGTAGAGAAGAGACTCTTTTCTACGCAGTAGAGAGAGAGAGATGTGATGAGATGAGTGAGTCCAAATGAGGAAAAGTCTTATATTTATACACGATGTTGGTGTTTGAATAGATGGGACTGTTGGGCTTTTGAGCCTACATGAGTTGTAGGTCGGCTTGATAATAATTCCATAATCAAAATAAATTCATATCTCCATGAATACTTATCGGAATCGGATGATCTTTATATCAATCTTACACCTCTCGACGAGAGGTATCTAATGAATATATTATCAGCCATGAATAAGATGACCCACATGAATTTTTGCCCTAGTTGCCAATTTTAACACAGATGGACCTACAACGCAGTTCTAAGGAGGAGATCTAATGGTCAATGCTAGTCAAACCTTGGATCTGCAGTTGCAGCTTCAGGTTCAACAGCGTCCAGCTTCACATGTGTGAGAAAGAGACCCTTTTCTGTGTAGTAGAGAAGAGACTCTTTTCTGCGTAGTAGAGAGAGAGAGATGTGATGAGATGAGATGGGTCCAAATGAGGAAAAGTCCTCCTGTATTTATACACAATGCTGGTGTTTGAATAAATGTGACTGTTGGGCTTCTGAGCCTACATGAGTTGAAGGTCGGCTTGATAATAATTCCATAATCAAAATAAATTCATTTCTTCATGAATACTTATCGGAATCGGATGATTTTTATATCAATCCTACACCTCTCGACAAGAGGAATCTAATAAAAATATTATCAGCCATGAATAAGATGATCCACATGAAGTTTTGCCTTGGTTGCCAATTTTAACGCTCCCTCTCAACTAGGGAGAACTTCATCTTCAATCTGTCTATCGGTCGTTACTGTTCATCCATCAAATGCACTGCCCTGTACAGCCTGACCCTTGCCCTACTCTGCTCTATTCTGCCTGTTTTGCTTTGTCTTGTTCTGCCTTGTACTGATCTGTACTGTTCTGCTATGTTTTGCTTTGCTCTTGCATTGTTCTGTTCTGCTCTGCTTTTCTCTGAATTATGAAGAAGAAGAAATGATCGAGGATGTATCATACTGACTCAAAGTTAGTGTCAGAGTATGTACCACTGTTCCCAGGCCAGTCTCAACCAACCCGAAGTCAGCGTCATAGTGAGTACAACTCCACTGGTCCCAGACCAGTATCATCCTCCATTGACTCAAAGTCAATCTCAGAGTGCGTACCATTAGTCCCAGACTAGTCCCAACCGACCTAAAGTCAGCTTCATAGTAAGTACCACTCCTACCACTGGTCCCAGACCAGTATCGCAGTCTCAGAGAGTGTACCACTGGTCCCGGACCAGTCTCAACCGACCCGAAGTCAGCGTCATAGTATGTACCACTCTCACTGGTCCTAGACCAGTACTACACTGACACGAAGTCAGTCTCAGAGTATGTACCACTGGTCCCAGACCATTCTCAACTGACCTGAAGTCAGTGTCATAGTGTGGTACAATTCCTACCATTGGTCCCAAACTAGTATCATTGATCCCAGATCAATGGAGGTCATCCTAGTGTAGGTAGTACGGTAGATACAACGATGCGTCCATTGGTACTACTATGGTCCCTAACTTCATTTCCCTGCTCATTGATCAGATGAGAGGTACTTCCCATGAGTCCCAGACTGCATGGGTAGGATGCCTCGATAGGAGAACACATCAATCCTGTCCTCACAGGAGAACACATCAATCCAGGCCGCCATGGAGAACACATCAATCCAGGCTTCACAAGGGAACACATCAATCCTGCTACAATCACCATGGAGAACACATCAATCCAGGCCTCACAGGAGAACACATCATCGTGCTACACTCGCCATGGAGAACATATCAATCCAGGCCTCACAGGAGAACGCATCAATCCTGCTACAATCACCATGGAGAACACATCAATCCAGGCCTCACAGGAGAACACATCATCCTGCTACATTGGCCATGGAGAACACATCAATCCAGGCCTCACAGGAGAACATATCAATCTTGCTACAATCGCCATGGAGAACACATCAATCTAGGCCTCACAGGAGAACACATCATCCTACTACACATGAGAGCGAATCATCCTGTTCCACAAGAGAGCAAATCATCTATTTCCAGTGCGCACCACCAAGAGAGGGTGAGTCACCCTGTGGTCGTATGTTGCTCTAGTAAGAACCGCAAGCCCGTAGAGCTCCCAAAGCTCAATGTATGCAACATGCAGGACCCTTGTACAAGGGTTTCTTGACAACTCCAAGTTGTTTGAGAAAATCATAGATTAGATCTTTCCTCGGGGCTTTGACAAGGTGTATCGGCCTGTACATCATCTTAATGCGATGGAGCCTCCTTGCTCATCGACTTACCATATCCCAGATGATGTCGAGCAAATGACAAATACGGGATTCCTCAATAATCGAATCCCACCTCTGGTTGTTACAGAGAATCATAGTGGTATGTGTTCAAACAGCTCACTGAAGAGCTTCCCCAAGCAGGCAGCTTCGTATGAGTTCATACTCGTAGATATATATCTGGTCTCGGCGATGCTTATGGAAATCGACTTCTGCTTCCTGCTCATCCATTATATGGAAGCAGAATCCAAAGAGAAACAACACTAAAAGTGCTCCAGTGATCCTCCACACTACCTGCCTAATCAGCATTTGAATAATCATGCAGTTTCATATTTCTGGCAATGTATCTCAATCCATGAGAGATTGTGTCCTAAAGACATCTCAGAAGATTCTTGGCACCAATCTAGTGAGGCTCAACCAAATATGAGCTCACAATGCTAATTGTAAAACATATGTTTGAACGGAGGTTCACCAAGAACATCAACACAAATGAGTTTTTGAAACTCAGAGGCATTTTCCAAATTTGGTTCGACATCACTACCATATAACTTCTGAAGGTTAAGATCCTCGAGGTAGTCATAGGCTTGCAGTCCACCATACCAAATCTTTTCAGAATCTTCACCACATATTTTCCTTGAGATAGGAAAATTTCCCTTGGCTTCTGCTACATTTCAAGTCCTTGGTTCTTCATTTCAAATTCAGAAGCCAACTCCCTCTTACATTTGTGAATGAGAGCGTATGCACCTTTTAGAAAGAGGTCATCCATGTACAACACTAGTTTGAGAGGCTTGTCATCTTCAACCTTAAGGTAAAGGTTAGGATCGGCTTCACTCCTAGTGAATCCCAGCTTCGTCAAGTAGTTATCGATCCTCCCATACCATGCTTGGGGTGCTTGCTTCAGCCTATAGAGAGCCTTCTCCAACCTACATACATGAGATTTTCAATCATAAATCTCAAATCCTTGAGGTTGCTCCACATAGACCTCTTCTTTGATCGAACCGTGCAAGAACGTGGTCTATCCATCTGATGTAGGTTCCATCCTTGTGAAGCCACAAGGGCTATGATCATGCAGATGGTCGTATATCTGGCAATAGGTGCAAATATCATAGTCTATACCTTCCTTTTGGGAGAAACCAAGAGCAACAAAACGAGCCTTATACTTTTCCGTACTTCCATCTGCTGCATGCTTTATCTTGTAAAGCCATTTTGAAGTAACAATTGTCTTGTCCGGGGTTTGGGAACTACTTCCCAGACATCATTCTCCATAATAGACTCATATTATGGTTATAACATCCTTTCATACTTGATGCTTGACGACATCTGAGAATGATCAAGGTTCATTTTGTATGATCGTGCTCATGATGGTCAGGTATCCCTGATACTTGTTAGGTTTCTTACTTTGATAGAAGGTTCCTCAAGGTGCAACATGTCCTTTAGCATCATCAAGTATCCCCCTAAGCCATGAAGGCCTCTTCCTAGAAGAGGAAGGCTCATGTGGATGAGGATCAATCGGATCCATGGGTTCTTCTACATCAGGCATTGATTCATCATCCTTTTCTTTCGGTTCCCACGTGTCGGCTTCTTGAGAGCTCCTCAAAGTCGAAAGATTGTCCACCTTGCTGAGAGCCATATCTCTGCCAAAGGTGACATCATGACTAATCACGACTTCCCTTTGACTGGCTACATAGATTCTATAGCCTTTAGTATTTTCACCATAGCCCACGAAAATTCCTTTCTTTCCAGATGCACCCAATTTATTTCTTTTCTCTTTCGGCACATGAAAATATACAGGGCTTCCAAAAAAATGAGAAACATCAGGTTTCTTACCGGTGAACATTTTTCAGGAGTCTTGAAACCCAATGCTTGATGAGGGCATCGATTTTGTGCATATACGGCGGTGTTTGTAGTTTTAGCCCACAAAAACTTCGGAAGTCTTTGATCATGTAGCATGGCCCAGACAACTTCCACAATCGTATGGTTCTTCCTTTCCACCACACCATTCTGCTTAGGAGTATGTGGTGTAGTAGTCTCCCTCTTAATGCCAGCCTCAGACATGCCTGAGTGAACCAACTGTAATATAGCAGAGGTCTTGCTTTGGCTTGAGGGGAATGGTCCCCTTTTTGAGCTTTCCTTCGGCACATCTTGGACATACACCTTCTTTCTCTACTCGGAATTCAGGCATCCCTGTCACCATTTGTCTTACACCGAGTATAGCTTTATAATGAAGGGGGGCAAACCTTCGATGTTATAGTTCGGACTAAAGAGATGTGTCATAAGACATGACACCTAGCGGATTTCCATCAACCTGATATAATGAATCAACACTAAAACCCAAGAGTAAAGGCATCTTTAACAATATTTTTCCATATACGTACCTTGCCATCGTTGAAGGTTACCTTGTAGCCTTTGTCTTCCATTGCCGAGATTGACACTAGGTTCTTTTTGAGGTCAGGTGAATTTAATACATCCTAGAATTTCTAGCCTTCTTGAATGGTTGTCCTCTTCCTCGATTCCCAGCTTTCCTCTTACCTTTGCTATTGAATTTGTCATTCCTTTGATTGCCATCAGAGGGATTTTGATCATCGTCCCAGTGTGAGTCCTTTCTATCAGGGCACTCCCTTCATCGCAGATGTAACATCGTCATTTTCTTCCACCCTTTCCTTTTGATTTGGTCCCAAAATTATTTATTTTCTTAGCATGAGAAGAAAAGGCAGCAGGAGGACCTTTAGGCATGGGCATTTCTTGCTCTTCTTCCCTTGTTTCTTCTTGAATGCATCTAGCCATTAATTCCTTGAAACCAGGAATTACATTATTGTTTAGAAGAGTAGTCCTGAACACGTACCATTCGGATGGTAATCCTCCAAGAGTCGTGAGTGCCATTTCCCTGTCAGTAATAACCTCCCCAATAGATAGGAGATCGTTCTTGATCTCGGTTATTCTTAAGAAGTATGCTTGCATACTCTCATCTTTACCCTTCTTGATTTCCCTCAACTTATTTCTAAGAAACAAAACTTGATTTGCATCATTAACTTTAAATAAACTCAACAGTCTATCTTAGATTTCCTTGGAGGTGTTCAGGTCAAAGATGTAGACCACCAAGTGCTTGTCGATAGACTCCCGGATGATCTTCTGTTTTGACTTCTCCCGTTTTCCATATGTTCCATGCAACAGCGGATGCATTTGATGGAGGCTCAACAATATTGCCTCTTACATGGTCCAGCACTCTTAGATCTTCTAGGGTAGATCGATAGACATCTTCCATCCGTGATAGTCAGCTTTTTCACGAAGCTTGCCTTTGGCAGAGTGTTGAGGACCCCATAGTTCTTTTAGGATAGCCTCGCCAATCTTTGGTGATTGCTCTTGCTCTTGCTCGGGCTTTGTCTTCACCTCAGCTCCGATTCCATGTTGATCTATGGTATGTTCTATGCTTATAACAATTTACTTCTTTTTCTTATTATATTCCACAAATTAGAAATCACATGTACATAACGTAAAGTGCAGATAGAACATTAAACAATCGACAGAAAACAAGCCAAGACAAGAGACACAAGATGTGGCGGCTAGCCAGGGACAAACCCCACAATGTGTGGGGAAACCCTTTGATCAAATCCTCTTTTATCTTCAATAATTCAGCAGAGAGAAATAGTACAATAAATCTGATTTATATCAACAGTAGCAAACCCTAGATCAGTAGCATCAGCATTAGCGACTTCATCATCAAACTAGGGCAGACGATATCTCACAAACTGACCGTCGGATCGGCATGATTCCACCACCAAAAGTTGTGTCTTCCAGAGGAGGTTCAGATGAACCTACAACGCAGTTTAGATGAGGAGATCTTCTAGTCCACGCAGGTCAAACTTTACTTCTGCAGTTGCAGCTTCAGTTTCAGCAACTTCCTTCAAATTAGGGCAGTCGATATCTTATAAACCGTCCGTCGGATTGACTTGATTCCACCACAAAAAGTTGTGGCTTTTAGAGGAGATCCGAGTGGACCTACAACGTAGTTCTAAGGAGGAGATCTGATGGTCAACTTTGGTCAAACTTTCGATCTACAGTTGCAACTTCAGGTTCAACAGCTTCCAGCTTCACATGTGTGGGAGAGAGACCCTTTTCTGCGTTGTAGAGAAGAGACTCTTTTCTGCGTAGTAGAGAGAGAGAGATGTGATGAGATGAGATGGGTCCAAATGAGGAAAAGTCCTCTTGTATATTATACACAACGTCGGTGTTTGGATAGATGCCACTGTTGGGCTTCTGAGCCTACATGAGTTGAAGGTCGGCTTGATAATAATTCCATAATCAAAATAAATTCATATCTTCATGAATACTTATCGGAATTGGATGATCTTTATATCAATCCTACACCTCTCGACGAGAGGAATCTAATAAAAATATTATCAGCCATGAATAAGATGACTCACATGAAGTTTTGCCCTGGTTGCCAATTTTAACACTCACTCATTAGCTTAGCCTTTTGTAAATTTAATTGTACATATACATTTTGTCTTGTTGATTTTTTCACTAATACTTAACTTATTTTGCAGTCATTGTTTGAATTGTTTGCTAACTCTTGTGTGGAAGATTTTGAAGAGCAGCCTCCTGCAACATCTAACAAGTGTTTGTAGGACCTTTGCAATTGTTGGGGGTTCAATTTCCAAGGATGGCATGAGCCCTTTTGAGGCTTATTTTGGCCAAGTTGAGTTTACTAGAGGGCTACCCATTTTCCTCCCTAAGCCATGGGAATTTGGAGGATACTCACACCTTGTTTCCCTTGCATAAGTTTTGTGAGATCTTGTCACTACTTTCTCAAGGGAGGAGGTCTAGTGTCCAAGTTTGAAGCAATTATTGTGAGAACTCTCCTTGAAGTTTAGTTGAGGACTTTGAAGGGCCTTCTTCTCTTTGTAATATTAATAAAAGATCTAATTTGCTTGTGGGAGCTTGGGATTTCTCCTATGGTATCCTATCTCCCCATTTAGAGGGAGACTCCTCTTGGGTGGATTGACATTTGCATGGTTTAAGCTTTCATACTTCATTCATTTACATGTATGCTTTAATTGGGAATTAACACAACCTCACTATCACATTTCATTAAGTTAAAGTTTGTTACAATTTCATTTGAGCTTCGCATTCTCTATCTCATTGTTGTTTGAAGCTACAAGCTTACACTTTACTTTGGGCAATTCATTTTTTACATGCAAGCATTTTATATTCTTAACAAACTTTGATTCGTTTCCATTTACCTTGGTAAATTGTTTCATGAGCACTTGAATAGATACTTCAATTTTATGCTACATTGTTATCTTGAATATTGGAGCAATTTATTGTCATTGTCTATTTGAAACAAATTTTACTTTCAAGCAAATTACTTGTATCATTTTAATTAATTGATAAGACACATGCAACACTTGTAAGCTAATTTTATTCATCTAATTGAAGTTATAATTGCAACTTATGTTGAACACTATTTCATTTTCAAGCATTGCAAATCAATCTCTTTGAAGCATTTGCATGTATAATTATTTTAATTTGGGGAATTAACACAATTTGCATTTCATCTAGGAATTTAGTGTAGGAAGGCCCCAAGCCTCATTAAATTTTTACCTCCAACATAAGTTGGTTGAAGTAGAGGTCTTAAGGAGCCTCTACTCCTCTATTGATTCTTCACTGTGAGATCCATATCTTTGGGCGAGGATGAGGTCTGAGGGTTGAAGAGTTGAATTGCAATCGTGTTGTAAAGATAATTAATAAAATTAAACAAGGGCACTTTCCATTACATTTACTTTACTTGTCTCTTGATGGTTTGAGTTTCATATGCAAAGTTTATTCCAAAAGCAAGTATTGTAATCATTTCAAACAAGTGCTTTCTTTTCATGCTTCAAGTCTAATTGCATATTGATGTCTTGGTTTAGCACTTCCTTTCTTTTACATTTCCAAGATAATTACTAATTTTTGGGTTTTGGCAAGATATGTTTCACATGTTTTGATTCATATAGTTGATTATCTCAAAAACATTTCGTATTTTACATATCTTGTGCTAACAATTCTTATTTATGTTTCGGGGTTACTTTGCTTTCTCTTTTGAGAGCATTGCATTTTACTTTGAGAAAATATATACATTGTTAAGCAAATTCTTTATAAGACATTGTTTTTATGGTTTTTAATCATATTAATGATAGACATTGTTATTTCAATTTGCTCATAAATCCTTAAAAGTAATCCATTTTCACTATAACACTCTCCTAGAAATTCACATATTTTAACTTAACTTTTCATTAGTGACCACCCCCCTTAGCTAGCTTAGGAGATAGCTCAAATGGAGAGAGTTGGGATTAGTGTGACAACCTATTCTCTAAGTTCCCTGCCACCAACAACACCTTGTGGGGTTGAAGGCTTTTCTCACTAACTTGTAGGTAGGTGTAAGCGGTGTTGTCGCATAGAATGTCGAGGCACTGTGACAACGGCTCAGATTGGGGGCTGTCACCCTAATCCCCAATATCTCTGTTTAAGCTGTCTCCCTACAACAGGCTAAGGGGGGTAGACCTTATGGAAAATTGGAATGAAAAAGAACTAGTTGGGAACCAACTAGTTCAGGAGCTGCACTCACAAGAGACTGCCAGTGATATGCTGGAGGAAGGTGGGGATGACGTCACAGTGAAGCAATCAAGTACTTGATTAAGATTTAGCAAGACTTATAGGATTTGATTAGATTTTAAACGATTGATACCAGTGCCTTATGGGGTCAACGATCTTGCTAGGGAAATTAAGACAAAGTAATTGATTAGCAACTGCTGCTTAAATGAATGACTATTTTATATGAAATGCAGATCCTAAAACTAATGTGAGATGCAAGAATCTTGGTTAATTTTAGTTAAATGCCTATTTAAATGCGGACTCCTCAATTCTTTCTGTGTTGAGCTTGATTTCGTAGTAATTGGCAGAGAGAAGATCAGGAGAAGCACACTAAGGTGTAATTAACGATACCTCTCAAGAAATTCTCACATACCCAGTGCCTCTGGCGCTGTTGAGAACTGTGGCTCTAACGACTATAAGATCACCATTTTAACTTTTAAGTACTATTAAAACAGACTTCTCAAGAAAAGACGGATGGAGATCTATCTGTCTATTGACCAAGCTTATGCTTGGAAGTAAATTTTATCTATGCAAAGTTAACTTATATGCAAATGCACCAGAAGATGAAATGAAGTTAGACTCGAGAATGAAAAAACACTTATGTCACAAAAGCCCTCAATTACCCAAATGAAATGCTTGCCTTTTTTTAGATGAAGACTTTAGAAAATAAACTCTTGAAGATACTATAGTTAAAATATCAGCTTATTTCAAATCTTCTTGATACAATTTAGCTCAAAGAGAACAAAAACAACTTTGCAATTCGATATCAATGTCAACAGATGCTCAAAAAAATACTTAGTTTATGAAACAAAGGATATGCATTTTATCACAATTCCATAACAGAGTACTTAATTTTTAGAAATTAATTTTTAGGACAACAGTAAGAAAAACTTTATGACAGCGGCAATATGACAATGAAAACAATAAGCTATCATTGATATCTTTATGCCAAAAATTTACTGAAATTTTTCCAAGCTTACACACGTGAATTATAAAAAAAATTCAGCCTGTTATGATGTGATTTCCGGAATTATATCAGATCTGATATATTTATTACAGCCAGCTGTTGAAACATGAAATAAGTTTAATGATGAATGCCCAACTCAAGAAATTAATTCCTTAATGTATTAGACAACTTAGGAATTGATTTTAGGCTAACCCACATGAAATTTTTTCATTGTTATATTTCAGACCTTAGAAACAGAATTATTCAGAGATAATAGTGACCCAAAATGTAGATCTAGGCCAAATACTTGATACAGATCAAACATAAACGACTTATTAATGTATTTAGCATTTTTTAGTTAATTTCAAACCACTTAGATGTGTTTTTCACCACTATTAAAAAGGTATTTGACTGTTGTAGCAAATAGTGAGGAAAAAAGTAGTTTAGAGATCAAACCCTTAAGCCCTAGGCCTTGAAGATCACTTGCCCAAGTTCCCCAAAATTTTTATATACGTGAAACACAAATTTTTACCAAATTTTCTGCAAAACCCACCAATTATTAGCTTCAAAAAATCAAATATTCAAATTAGAAATGGAGCAAGGCGAATCTAGGCCCAATAGAACTAGCGTTGGGCTAGAAGAAGGCAGATCTAGGCTTAGGAGCTCCAAAACTTGAAACCCTTGTTCTGAAAAAAATTATTTTGCTTCAAATTTTCAGATTTATTGCAAAATCTTTAATCGATGGGCTTGTAAAAAGATTTGGGATAAGATATTGCCCTCCAGGGCCTAGATCTATCTCAAAACCCCCAGATTTGCTTGAAAAATCTCAGATTTGAAGATTTAATTGGCTGATTTCTTAGATCTTTTCCTGCAAACAATCTTTGAGCCCAGATCTTGCCCTTGAGGTTCTAGATCTTGTTCAGATCTGAAGATTTACTTGGTTGATTTCTTAGATTTATTCTTGCAAACAATCTCTGAGTCCAGATCATGCCCTGCAGGGTTTAGATCTAGCTCAAATCTGAAGATTTTCTTGGCTGATTTATCAGATCTATTCCTGCACAAATGAAAAGAGAAAAACCCAATACCCAATATGTACAAAAATAGGGAAAATCCAAAAAACCCAAGTGTTAAAATTCAAAATTATGTAACAAAATTTCAGATCTACACAAGTAAATAACAGATCTACACAAATAATTTATAGATCTATACAAATAATTTACAGATCTATTAGATTTGAGGAGTATAAGTCCAACTTCGCTCCTAGATTTGATAATCTAAGGCCTTTAATAGCCAGATCTATAAAAAATTCTACAAAATATTTAAAAGATTTTGAAATTTTAGAGAGGTACTAGTCCAAAAACAACTTGTAGAAAAAAGATTATCATTATATAAATCCTGAGGCTTATATGAAGTAGGCTCTTCATAAAATATGTGTTGAAAGTTGGCTGGTCCAATAAAAAACTATCCCCAAACGCTCAATGACAACCTGAGAGATCTTCTGCAAACACTAGATCGACCATCAAATCAAGTAGAGAAATAGAACAACAATAAAATTATGAAGAAATAGAGATACCTACTACTTCAATCAAAATTAAAAATGTTACCCTAGATCCAACAAACTGAATAAGGTCCCTGTATTCAGCTTATTCTAAGAGAGCTACTGATTGATAGTTTTTACATAATATTAAGTAGAAATTAAAACAATGTTACCATAAATTCAAGAAGAGGAACACTACAGCACGTTGAAACCCCAAAGACTTTTGCATTAATTAAAAAAAGTATACAAGAGAGCTTGAGAGCTTAGTACATGATCTAGAGATCGGATGATCTCAATTGACAAATGACCTCCTATTTAAAGATAAATCTTCCAACGGTAGTTCAAGTGATCATTGTTAAAGTAATCTCGATTGTTGATAAGGATCAAAATTTCTTTTAATCTCATCCGTCGAAATCTTAATTATTGAGGAAATTTCGAATTTTTCAATTAAATGCATTTTAATTAATTCAAAAATTAAATTTTTAAAATTAATTTCCTCAAAATTTTGACTTAACCCAGGTACCAAAGGCCTAAAATTTAGCAAAATAACCAATTTACCTTAGTTCCTGGGCCTTTTAAAATTTGAATTTTAAGGACCCACGAATTTTGCCTTTGGAAAATTTAAATTTACCTAGTACCTATAATTAATTAAATTTCTGGCTTAGGATTTTAATTAATCTTGGCCAAAAAATTTAATTAATTAACCTATGAGGGGATAAATTATTTTTGCAACCCTCAAGACACTTTACATCATGATTTTTACATTTTTACATCTCAAGGGGGAAGAACCATTTGCAAAAGACCCTCACAGACTACCCAGTTCTGTGACACAGATATAATCTTGCAGATCAAGCAATTGGTAATAAAATAACCTAACCAAATAGTTAGGATTATTCCCAAATCACTTTTACATAGACTTGATTTAGAACACTAGGACTCCCCTAAGATCCTAGTGACAAAATCCATTTCGGCTTTGGGGTAAGGCTGAAGGAAAACTCTGCCGACCATCTGAGAATGGATCGGTGAGACAAAAAACCTCCTGGAATGTAGATTGTCACCAGAAAAGTAGGTTTACCTAGGTGATTACATACACGACACGGATCTGCTGAGATTATTTACATTATACACATGCAGACTGGGTTTACATTATAAGATGATCCTTAGGCTGATGATGATAGTTGGATGGCAGGAACACATCGATCAGGCGCTATCCCTTTTGCGAAAAAGGGGGTGTACTGCTTTTCGTCGTTGACACATAGTGGTCAACAGGCGGCAGGGTCAATAGGTCCCAATTCCTTTCACAGGATAAGTGGCATTATCCCTATGTATAATCTCTAGATTTGTCTTCTTCTCAATCGAGTTTGAGAGAGCTTCTTTGTATCCACTGAAATGCCTTGAGGCACCACTATCAATCAACCAATTGTCCAATGTATCTAGAGGAGAGGCGGTGGAGAGGGAAAAAATAAGATAAAATTATTTTTTCTTTGCAACATTAACTTCATCATACCTAGAGCTTCTCGACTTCTTGGGAGGACGACCACCTACATTTCGAGCAACAGGAGTATTCCTCTTTCCTTTGTTATTGAACCTTTTGTTCCTTCGATTTCCATTGCCCTTGAAGTTGTTGTTGTTGTTGTCATCATCATCTCTTGGAGTATCCTTCTTGTGAGGACACTCTCTAGCGAAGTGGCCAAATCGGTTACAATTGAAGTACCTTCCTTTTCTTCCTTCTTTGAATCTCGGCTTGAACCCTTGTCCTTGATTCCTTGGACCAATATTGTTCCTTATTCTAGAATGAGTGGAGAAGGCAGTAGGATTGTTTCCATTTGAGGGCTTGTCTCGTCCCATCATCCTTATTTCTTCTTGAGTGCATCTGGCCAATAGTTCCTCAAATTTCGGAATCCTGTCATTGTTGAAGATGGTAGTGTTGAATACATCCCATTCTCTTGTAAGGCCCCCAAGTGCAATAAGAGTGAGCTCCTTGTCACCAATGACTTCTCCAACAGATAGGATATCATTCTTGATCTCGGTGATCCTCATGAAGTAGGATTGGATGGATTCTTCTCTATCCATCTTGATGTCTTTCAACTTGTTCCTGAGAAAGAGAATTTGATTTGCATTGTTCACTTTGAACATCCCAACCAGCCTTTCCTACATCTCTTTAGATGTTTCCAAATCAGAAATATATGCAACCAAAGGCTTATGAATAGAATCAATAATAATCTTTTTAGCTTTTACCTCACCTTTCTTGTACTTGGCTTGAGCAGTAGTGGATGCATTTGAAGGAGGCTCTGCTATTCTTCCTTTGACATAGTCCATGGCATCATTCTCTTCCAAACTCAAATCCAAAGTCATCTTCCATGCATGATAGTCAGACTTGTCTTTAAGCTTGTCCTCTAATTTGACGAAAGATGTAGTCGTCATTGGGATTAGTTCCAATTCCTTGTTCGAAAACGTCCTTTAGTGATTGTTTTCTTCACTCCTCCTTGGGCTTTGTCTTCACCTGAGCTTCGATACCATGTTAATTTTAGATAACAGTGGTATGTTCTATGCTTAATGTTGATTTTGGGTAGCATCGAATGTCCTCTAGCTCCGAAATTTTGAGTGGCTAGAATACACGAGATATCCAGAACCCAGAAATAGTTTGGAGAAATTCCACTTGGATGAGGATTTATTAAAATAATTAATATTTTTAATGGGTGCCTATGTCTAAACTTAGGAAAATAAAAGTATTAATGGATATTAATAAGAATATGGGTGAGAAAATTCTAAGTGACGAGGATCAAGTTTGTTTTAATCTTAGTCGTCGATTAGGGACTTAATATCGCATGTTGATTCATCAACAGGAAAAGTATAAGAGGAGGCTTGAGGGTCAGTTGGAGATACACTTGAGAGATTAGTCAGTTCGATTTTTCTGGGGCGAGGTTTGCTGAGAAAATTGAACAAGTGATCTGTTGCAGTGAGAGGGGAAATTTGGCAGAGGGACTTTAGTCCAAGGCCGAGAATACATAACAGAGAAGTAGAGAGGCATCGGGAGAGCTCTGACACGGTGACGCAAAGGGAGAGCTTTGACATAGTGACGCAGAGGGAGAGATCTGACACAGTGACGCAGTGTTGCAATGTTGTAGTGACACAAAGGGAGAGCTCTCACCTAGTGTTGCAGTGACGCAGCTCCTAGAGGAGGTGACACAGTTCCAACGCAGAGCTTGGAGGAGCCATCCCTGCTTAGCACTGGGAACAACACAGTCACCTGTGGGGTTTGTTCAATGTGTCTCTGGATAGAGGTATTTTTGCCAAGTTTATTCTTTGTTAGGTGAGCCGAATTTGGCACCCTAGTTGTATTCATAAATCTGCTTAATAATACAAACCCTCTATATGCTGCACGGGTTTTCCCGAATTGGGTTTTTCCGGGGAAGATTGTCCAAAAATAATGGTGTCCCTTGTGTGATTGTCTTGTTCTATTTCAGTTCATGATCTGTATGTATATGTAGTCAGCAATAGTGTTTTCATTTCTATTTAAATAATTAAATAACTTGTTAAATGTAAAAACAAGTAGGATATGATAAACCAATGACTGCAGTAGGATTTCTGATGTGTAGATTCATAAATATTCACATGGTATCAGAGCATTACAGATCATAGGAGACTAAAGACATCAGTCGGGAGATCCGTAGAATTTGCTGCAGAGAAGCAGTTGTCCCGAGTGACAACATCGTTTCAGAGGTATAGGAGCAGCTGAAGGAGCGACACAGAGCCAGAGAAGTGATGCAGAGGCTCACGCAGTGCCTGCATCGGCATTTCGAGCCTGCAAAGGGTGACACAAAACTTGAGAGGAGCCTACGCAGTGACTGAGTCAGCTCTTTGGGCCAACACAGAGCTTGAGAGGTTCAAATCAATGAGTTGTCGGGGCTGGAGGAGAAAATTTGATCTGAGGAGCTGGTGGGACACTATTGTTGTTGGTGCAGTACAGTGTTTGTGGAGACATAGCCAAGGTAGGGGGAGTCACTGCCTTGACAGATTTCTAGCCAAAAAAATCTAGATCCAGGTTGCAACAGCAAAGGAGGACTAGAGAGGAGTGATTCAACATTTGGCCGGAGGATTTCCGTGAAGGAAATCAAGACTCAGAGGGAGTCTAGAGGATCTTGTTCCTTAGAGGATTTCTAGTGCCGAAGAAATCTAGATTCGAGTCTTGTTGGATTAGCAACAGGAGAGGGAGAAGAGAACCAATCCTATTTTTTGAGCAGAGATGGCAGTGAATTGACTAAGGGATCAAGACAGATTGGATGGAGCATCCAATTTTGTCATCTGGAAGGCCAGAATCCTAGCAGTCCTGGACAAAAATCACATCAAGGACTATGCCTTGAAGGTAGTTGTTGTTCCGATCAATGCTAATCCGTTAAAGAAGTACGAGGAGGCACAGGCGAAGGCCAAGTGCATGATCCTAGACAGGGTCAAAGATCATGTAGTACCACACATTGCTGAGCAAGACACAACATGGGAGATGTGGGAGATGCTGAACACCTTGTACCAGGGCACTTGTATCCCGTGGAAGATGCTATTAGAAAATCAATTGAGACAGTACCAGATGTAGAAGGGAGAGGAGATCGATCCCTTCCTTCTCAGGTTGCAAGGGATTTGCAACCTGTTGACTTCCGTGGGGTCTACACCAGATCCTGAGTTCATGGTCAGGACTACCTTGAATGCAGTCACGAAGGACTGGGAGACATTTGTCCAAAGTATCTTGGGCAGAGCGACTCTCCCCAGTTGGGAGGAGACGTGGGCAACTCTTTGACAAGAAGAGATTGGGAGGTTGACCAAGGCAGGGAGTAGTGGCAAAGGAGCCCGGGTCAAGAAGGAGGAGGAGGAGGATGCAGCTCTTGCATCATCAGGACAACAAGGGCAGCAAAAGAGAAAGAAGAAGGATATTTCCAAGGTCAAATGCTTCAAGTGTAGGGAACTTGGACATTTCACCACTCAGTGCCCCCGAAAGAAGGGCAAGGAAGAGGCTTCTAACTCGATGAATGCTCCAACAAAAGCTGACAGGGAAGGCGTGGATGGCGATTGTGCCATGAGTTCTCATGCGCCTCTGGAGAAGAGTTAGGATGACATGGAGTTGTAGTTGAGAGGACTACATGAACTCGGGCAAGATCCTTGAGGTGCCCAAACTCTTGGATCACATACGGCTATAGGAGTTCTTAACGACAGTAGCAAAATGACGGGTGTCGGTTGGAGCGAGGTGTGATGGAGCGATAGTGGAAAAGCTAGAGTGCCAAAGTCTGAGGTAGCGCAGTGGATGTTGTAGCAGTGCGAGAGGCACAAAGCAGTTTGCAGCAATGCAGTAGCAGCAGAGGGTCAACACAGATTAGTAGCAGAGGTAGCTTCAGCATCACGAGGCATCCAGACTGATCAACATGTCAGTGTTTGGGTGAAGTTTCAGTTGCTTACTTCTCAACAACTTAGTTGCAGTGCATCAGTTAACAGTGGCAGTGCTATGGGCAACATGATGCAACATATTGAGAGGGAGTTGTAGTATAGATGTAGCAGTGGCAGTGGCAGAGTCATGGGTAGCAGTACAGGAAGCAGTAGTGCAGTGGATGAAGGGCATCAGGCCAAGCATCAACAACACAGAGGACCGATGCAGTAGATCAATGTAGTACTTCTGGTGAGAAGTGTTACTAGAGGACATTCCTCGCTAAGAGGGAGTATCAATTTTGCGTAGTATTGGATGTGCTCTAGCTCCGAAATTTTGTGGAGGGGCTAGAATACATGAGATCTCCAGAACCCAAAAATCATTTGGAGAAATTCCACCAGGATGAGGAGTTATTAAAATAATTAATATTTTTAATGGGTTCCTAAGTCTAAACTTAGGAAAATAAAAATGTTAATGGGTATTAATAAGAATATGGGTCAGAAACTTCTAAGTGACAAGGATCAAGCTTGTTTTAATCTTAGCCGTCAATTAGGGACTTAATCTCGGCCATTGATTTATCAACAAGAAAAGTATAAGAGGAGGCTTGAGGGTCAGTTGGAGATACACTTGAGCGATCAGGAAAATAAAAATGTTAATGGGTATTAATAAGAATATGGGTCAGAAACTTCTAAGTGACAAGGATCAAGCTTGTTTTAATCTTAGCCGTCAATTAGGGACTTAATCTCGGCCATTGATTTATCAACAAGAAAAGTATAAGAGGAGGCTTGAGGGTCAGTTGGAGATACACTTGAGCGATCAGTCAGTTTGATTTTTCTAGGGCGAGGTTTGTTGAGAAAATCGAACAAGTGATCTGTTGCAGTGGGAGGGGCAATTTGGACGAGATACTTCAGTCCAAGCCTGAGAATACATAGCAGAGAGGCAGAGAAGCACTAGGAGAGCTCTAACACAGTGACGTAGAGGGAGACTTCTGTCATAGTGACACAGTGTCGCTCTGACGTAGTGATGCAGTGTTGCAGTGACACAGAGGGAGAACTCTGACGTAGTGACGCAGTTCCAGCGCAGAGCTTGAAGCAGCCATCGCTGGCCAGTACTGGGAACAACACAATCACCTGTGGGGTTTGTTCATCTGTCTCTAGATAGAGGTACTTCTGCTGGGTTTATTCTCTATTGGGTGCCGGATTTGGCACCCTAGTTGTATTCAGAAATTTGCTTAGTAATACAAACCCTCTATATGCTGCATCGATTTTCCCGAATTGGGTTTTTCCTAGGACGATTGTCCAAAAATAATGGTGTCCCTTGTGCAATTGTCTCGTTCTATTTCAATTCATGATTTGTTTGTATGTGTAGTCTGCAATAGTGTTTTCATTGCTATTTAAATAATTAAATAACTTGTTGAATGTAAAAACAAGTAGGAGATGATAAACCAATGATTGCAGTAGGATTTTTCATGTGTAGATTCAAAAAATTTCACACTTAAGACAATTTACTTTAATGTTCCTTTAGCAGTCCAATGACAAATTCCAATTATTTCCAGCATCAATTAACTTATAAACATTGACAATAAATGCAGATAGAACATAAAATGATATGCAAAAGATAAGCCAAGACAAGAGGACACAAGATGTGGCGGATGCCAGGGACAAACCCCAATGTGGGGAAACCCTTTGATCAAATCTTCTTATTATTCTTCAATAGTTCAACAGAAAGGGAGAGAGTACAAATATCGTAAATACAAGCCCAAAATAGATATTGCAAATCAACAGTCAAATTAGCCCTAACTAAAAAGTCAACGGTGGTCAAAGTTGCCCCAAAACATCCTTCAAACAGCAGTCCAATTCGGCCTTCTAGGAGAAGAAGAATACACAAGAATATATAAGTGTATTTCCATACTTCAAGGATCATAATCGCAACATCAAGTTAGGGCATCCAATTTTATCACTTGTCAGATTTACTAAGCTTAACAAAATCTTACCAAGATCAACAAGAGTATCAATCTTATAGTCACACTTTCATCATCCTTATCACAAGCATTCAAAATAGTATCAAGTTACCATATCTTAAAATCAATTTTTCTAGTCAACTTTATAAAATCAGGAAATCCACCATGTCTTTCCAAATATCATGGGCACCAATATATCACATGTACCAGAAATCAAAGTTACTTTCATATGCATGCAAGAGTCATTTATGAAGGTGATGCTCTACTCATACCTTAAGGCTTAACTAGCCATCCAACATTGCAGCTTAATCACAACACTGAAACAATTCACTATACATACCTCAAAATATTCAGATACCTATGCAACTTATAGCTCTTGCATATTGTAATTTCTGGATGCTACTTTGAAACCTTTTCATCAAGTAGCTTCTGTATGCTTTCTCTATTGTTCTGTTCTTGTTTTGGGGAAATTAATTAATTAAGTGAAGGCTGCAGTTGTATTAGCTTCTATATTTGTTGTAGGAAATAATAAATAATTCTTTTTAGTAATTAACAAGTAGAAGAAGTTTAATCAGTTGGTGCAGTAGTTGATTCAAGTGGGATTCTTGAATTTTCACATGGCAGCGGTACAAGGAATTGGGCAGGCAACAAGTAATAGTCGAAACATGTAGCAGTTGGGGGGAATTGGATGGATGGCAAGGAGAAAAACATAAGGGTTGTAAGATTGTTGTTGTTGAATAGAAATGGCGACTACTGGGTGTGTTTAATCACGAAATGGGCCAAGGATTTGGCTCAAATACCAGTGTAACAAGAATACTTCTAGATAATAATTTGTTATTATTGAATAAATATGAATTGTTGCTTACAATATCACTCGGATGATGTGCTATATAACATTGATTGGTCATGAGTGAGAGGGTACAATATGCACCCTACTAACTAATTATTTATTATTTAATTTATAACCTTACTAATTAATTAATTATTATTTTATTTGTAACAATGATTCTTGACCATTTGAACAACATCCATAAATACTTGCATGAAGATATGAGCCATGACATATGGGATGACCCCATCGAATAACTAGTCAATGAAATATTAGCTTCACTCCATAAAAGGTGGCTCCATATAATAGGTGGTTGAGTGATATAATCAAAGTATCATGCTTTAACCTAGAACCTTCATAATACGTGTGAGCTATGCAAGAAGAAATTAAGTCAACCAATAGCTAGAGCCCATGGATCCAACTCATGGGCTAAACGATATGCACAATAAAATATTGTATGTTCTCCTCCACATGTGTGCCACCAAATTACAAAGTCATGAACCAATATACAAGGAATTGACCACATCCAAGTCTATTCATGTTGTGACTAGAACAACATAACATAGGGGTCCATGTGGAACATCCCCCCCACAGTGACAAACAAATAACACCATCATGCACTATACCATGTCACTTGTCAAGCCATCAATAAACTAGGATGATCCACTACAAAAGCCATATTGTCATCTCATCATCATCATTGTCCAACTCCTTGGGGTGATAATACGACATGTGGAAGGAGTAATACCATAAAAACACGATGAGAAATATACCATGATGCCAACATAAGTCTCATGAAGCAGCCAATATCACCACCAACTATTCATGAACACGTTGATCTGTCCACCAAGATATGCAAAAATAAGGGGGAACCATGAATAGCACATTGAGAGAAATGAGCCTCTTCCAACCAAGGAAAGTGGGCAACTAAATTATAACATCATCTCCAAGTCAAGTCAAATTCTCATGAAGATGTCATCCTTCAAAATTCTAAAATGTGTGATAAACTCACATAGCCCACATGTGCAATATGAGTAGCAATCCTAATGATGCTTTGTATAAAATTAGATTATGGTAAGTAAGTCTATTGATCACTGACTTATAGAGTCACATGGTAGTTGCTAAAAGGGTCTTAGATATACTAGTGTCCAACAACCTTTTAACAAAGCATCACCCTTGGAACTGAGTTAAAATCCTTCTTGAAATCAACAAGTTGGCGTAAGAACTTTCAATAATGTTTCCTTGCCTTGATGTAATTGCTTCATGAGTGAATGTATGATCCATAATCTAATGGTTTTTGCAAAACTTGTCCCTCAACCTTGAGTGTGTGCTGCTCTAAGAGATCTAATAACCATATGTTGAGAACGATGACATAGATAAGATGAGATAGTTTTAACTTCCAATTATGATGGTTTTGTAATTATTAGGATTTGAAATATCCCCTAACTTGAGAATAGGGTGGATAATATGTGGAGACCATGAAGAAGGAAAACATGTGCAAAGAACATGGTAAAAATATTAGGAAAATGTAAAAGAAGAGAAGAGAAAAGTTAAGTGCGGCTTTCCTGGGCAGTGAAAGCAAATAACTAATTCAGCCCCCGGTACGATTAAATATTGATAGTGACATGCTAATGCTTGTTCTTATGGATGTGCATCAATGCATGCAACAATAATTGAGGCCAGGTGCAAGTCTTGGGTGACTTTAGAAGAATATATACTCCCCACCTGTGGTTACTTTTAGCCGAAGAGAGATTGAATTGAAATGTGCCAATGGATTCCCATAATGCTAATATTGGGGTGCATCAACCGTAATTGTGGTCAAAGGAAAAAACATGTAAGAGAGGTGAATGAATACCATGTCTCAAAATTTTAGCTTGGAAACCTTCCTCATTGGTTACTTGATCGAAGAAAAATGCTATGTTGGAACATAGTGTTTGGATTAATACGAAGAGAGGAATGCAATTTTGGGAAGAACAATGCACTAGAAAGCGATAAGGGAGTGGCATAAGGCCATCGGGAGCTCACATATCCTTGTGGTAAGAACACTATGTTTTGTGTGATGAAAGAGGCATATTTATTTTTTCTTCATTGGGGGGATAGAGGGAGGGTCATGAGTAAGGAAATATTAGAGATGTCTATCCACTAGTTTACTTTCCTCAACATACCATCAATTTATGGGGCAAAACAATAGGAGAAGGGGGGTACGAGAAGAGTTGCAGATGATGTGGGCAAAAGATTCAGGAGTGGCCTTCCAAAGGGCGACGATTAAATGCAGTATTTGGTTTTAGTTGTGGGCAATAAAAATAACTGTTTAATGTGGGTAATTAACTAAGAGAGGCTAGAGTGCAGGGGGCGGGGGCCAACATACTTCATATCAAGGTGCGCCTTAGTGCAGAAGTAGTTGGAAATGGAGGTGGGAAGGAAGGAAGAAAAGGAGTGAAGTCTAAGAGAGAAAAAGTGATGAAGTGTGGTCAATGATAAGGAGTGGGGTGTATACAACAAGAACTTGTATTTATGAGATGATAGATGAGCTTGCCAATACATAGTCCACCATGCTAGCCCAATCATTTTGTGGAAAACAAGTGAACCTATTGGAATCTGGATACATGGAAATCCATTGAGAAGTAAAAGGTCATGGACTTCTCCTGAGTATTGAAGATCTCTCCTATAAGCTATGAGAGGCTCGATTGTATTATTTCAAACCCTCTGAAGGTTTACTATATCATGGTTGAGCTCTCCAAGACAGAGACCATCCTCTGAGTGATCATGAATAAATTTGATAGACCATTAAATAAAAGGCTGTAATGTCCTAGTCCAAGCATTGAAGTCACCTAGAAGTGTGACATCTCCAAGAAAGTTCATTGAGTAATGTCCAAATAAATGTCTAGAAAAACATCCATTCGAGTTTACAACAAAGTTTGAAGAAATGGGGGAAAGTAGTAGACTACAAATAAGTGCTACGAGAAGGGTTTAATCCTTTATGGAATTGAAACCACATATATCTGCAATCTTCATTATAATCTACAACTAATGGTTTTGTGGATGACTCAAGCAACATTCCCTAAGCCCCAAACTCCAGTTGATCAATGAGCCTTTTGTTTGAAGGATGGGACTAGTAATAACTAGTCACCTACAAGAGTCCTGTCTCTTAGCTCCCATGAATCTCTTTGAGGAGAATAATGTTTTTGAAAGTGTGCACATCCTGAAAAGTTACAAGGGAATACAAAGTGAAGTCGTGGAATTCCAACAAGAAATGGAGATGGATGAAAGTCTCTTCCAGCATCATTAGGCCGACCAAGGTTTCTCCCAACTCAGTGGGGGAGACGCTTGGATAAATGGTCTGAGATATCCATTGCCCACTTGTCTTCCTTCCTGGCTATAGCTACATGTTCTCAAGCTTTCATGAATTACTTGTCAGGAACCTTGTGAGATTTGGATAAAAAAAATTCTTTTGGGGGAAGGGATAGCACATCTCTTGGCTTGGAGTGTGCACAGATAATCATCCAGGGATAGAACTGCATTATAAGTGTAAAATTTTCTGTATTCCATGCCCCTTCTAGGCCAACATCTTACAAATCAAGAGTTTCATTAAAAAAGATGTACTGGACTACATTTGATTGATAGGAGAAGGAAATCTGTGGACCCTAAGATTCAATTCTTTTGACTGCTTGAGGCTCTCCTCCCCATTATTGGCTTGTATGACCTCCATAGCTGGTGGAGCTTTCTTCCCCTTCACAACTTGGACTGAAGATTGCTGCTGTTAGTCCACCTGTTTCTTCTGGTTTCTTCCTGTAAATTTTTTAGGTCTGCTTTTTCAGCTTGTATCAGGGTGGGGTCACCTGAAGAAGAGGTGAGTTAAGCATTCCTACCTAGAGTTTACTGGATCAGTGGCTTACCAAAGTCTATATTAGTGGCCTCTTTTTATGCCTTTTTGTAACTGCATTTCATTCTGTATAAATACTGTGATTGTGCACTGTACATCTACTTTGTTATAATGTTATGCATTGATGGCTTGTGTGCACAAGATCTCTACTGAAGAAAGTTTTTCTAATTATATAGCCATGAAAAGTAATTATACTTACCAGTGAAGTATTTTTGATGTTTATTAGGGTGACACTCTAGATTACCTTGGAATACCAGGATTGCACATTGCTGGAGCTCAAGGAGTTTTAGTCATTGCAATTTGCCAGTTTCTTCTCATGGTATGTAAGATGTTCTGGTTGGTGAATTGACAATTACATTCCATGCAAAGAATGACTGGTTTACAGTTTGATTGTATTTTGGGACATCATAGATGTATTTACCAGAATTTTAGCAGCATAAATATTGACAGCAAATTTAAAGGACAAAAGGATGATGTTGACTAGAGGCAGGATAAATTTGAAGAAACTTGAACTGCTATCACGTGTTTGCTGCAAATTGTTGGAGGGAGGTACTGATTGGATTGTATAAATAAGCTCACGAAATTATAATGTGGTTGGTACAGAAAATATGGTTAAGTTTTGTCAGCCCCTTGACAAAAGCATTGATTGAGCGAACTAGAAAAATCATAAGTTCTGACAAAAATGTTCAGACAGGTGTTACTGTCTAAAATGTTGCTAACTTAAGTTATGCTAACTCATATTGGTTGTTAATAGTTCTATTTCGGTTTGATCGTCTTCCAGGTATCTTAGAAATTTTCTCATCAACCCATCTAACTAATTCTCAACTAGGAAACTCTTTTATGTTCCTTGTCAAGTCTATGACCAAAAACTGCCTTTGCTATCATCCATGCTTAGGCATTGACCATCCTTTGTTAATAGTTCAGCTCTTTATGATAAATATGTTAGTTTTGTAGAATCGGATGGTGTTCTAGTTGTAAACTTTGTGGAGAAGCTAAAGTACTAGAGATTGTAATATCCTCAACCCGGAATATTCCTCAAACCCCAGCAAAATCTCCAACCAAATATGTGCAAATGATATAATAACCCAGAAATAACAAAATAACAGTGGTACAACATATACTAATGTAAACATGAAATATAAGCAGATACTCAAGAGATGCAGCGAGAATGCTAAGCCATTTTATTATACTGAGCAATAAAATGAGTACAAGAGGTGATCAGGCAGATGGCACCTCGACTTGCTCAAGGCAAGTGAAAAAATATTCTCAGAATAACAAGGAATGGCCTCTTTGCGTGGATGCTGCTAGAGAACTGCTATGTTGCCGCTGCTGCTGGAAAACAAATAATGATTTGGGGCTGCTCCCCTCCTTGGAAAATGCTGAAACTCTGGAATTGGGCTCTACTCCAAAAACCTAGAAAAACCCAGAAAGCTCTCCTGGAATAGCTGACCCCCGAAAATCACCCCCTTGGGGTTCTCCGCAGTTCCTCAATGCTCTGCGCTGCCACTGAAGGAAACCCCTCTAAACTCTGCCTGAATCTCTGCCAAAAGTCCTCCAATAGGCAAGGGTTGGTCCCCTGCTCAATCACCCAGCATGAATCCTCTTGCAGAAACCCCAATCCAACCACTACTGCCAGAAAGAACTGCGTCCCTCTTCCAGTGTTGCGCAGTCCTCCAAAACGCTGCTGAAACTACTGCTAGAATGCTGATAAAATCACTGCTGAAATGCCAAAGGAAATACCTTGCCCGAGCAGGCACTCGAAGTCCCCCGGGGATAAGGGCGAGATCTCTGAACGAAGACACTCAATGCACTAAACAGTGCTGCAGACTAGCTAAACAACCAACGTGCTCGAAAGTCGAAACGACTAGCTCAAAATGCACATAACTGAATGATCAAAATGAGGGGGCTCCTATCTATTTTATAGCCTCTGCCTCTCACAATCCCTAGGCTCACCTCTTCCTGCGTGATTCCCCTCTTGCCACGTCTTCTTTTCCTCTTGCGCAGTTCCTCCATGTGTCTGCGTGGGCTCCATTTCTGCGTCCCCCTTGGCTCCCCTTTAAGTCACAACGTTGTGCTATCTAGGAAGTGACTTTTTATTCTAAAGTGAGTTATGTTCCCCCTTCCTCACTTTTTATTTACAAATAATTATAGAAGGCAAAAATTGAACAAAATCGAATATTCCAATTAGCCATAGCTAATTAGGAATATTACAGTCTCCCCCGGCAAAATGTTGCTTGTCCTCAAGCAACTGAAGTGATGGATGCTGTAAGATCTTCTCACTCTCCAAAGTGGCATCCTCACCCGACAAATTCTTCCACCTCACCAAGAATTCCCGGACCGTCCTGCTCCACAGCTGCCTCTCCCTAGTGTCAATGATAGCCCTCGGCTGCAATACCAAATGCCCCTCATCATCCATGGGTGGTAGCTCATCTGTCACGGTTACCTGCTGCCCCAATGTCTTCTTCAGGCATGATACATGAATAATGTTATGAATCTTGCCACCTTGGGGCAACTCCAATTCATATGCAACCTGTCCAATCCTGTGTATCACCCTGTATAGCCCATAAAAGCGGGGCTTGAGCTTCTCAGCCCCCTTCTACTTTAGTGATGACTGTCGGTATGGCTGTAATCGTAGGTAGACCATGTCCCCTACCTCGAACTGTCTCTCCACCCGACCCTTGTCGGCATACAACTTCTGCTGGTTCTGCTCTGTAGCCATGTTATCCTTGAGAGCTCGGAGGATATCCTGACTCTCTTGTATCCAAATCTTGGCGCTAGGAGCCCTGCTATCACCAAACATCACGTCGACAAAAGATAAAGGATGATACCCATATAAGGCATAGAATGGTGACATACCAATGGACATATGATGTGACGTATTGTAGCAGTACTCCCCCAGATGCAGCCACTTCAGCCATGCTCGTTGTTTCCCACTGACATAGTTACGAAAGTAGCCCTCCAGCCACTTGTTAACTATCTCCGTCTACCCATCCGTTTGTGGGTGATAGCTGGTACTCGGTGTCAACTCTGTCCCCACCAATCGGAAAAGCTCTTGCCAAAACCCGCCCATGAAACGGCTGTCCCTGTCACTGACGATGGTCTTAGGAAGACCATGTAGCCTGAAGATCTCTTTGAAGAACAGCTCGGCCACCTGTGCTGTTGTATAGTGTGCGGATATGGCAAAGAAATGTGCATACTTCGTCAGTTGATCAACGACGACAAAGATACAATCCTTGCCTTATATCGTGGGCAACCCTGTGATGAATTCCATCGAAATGCTCTCCCATTTTCCCTCCGGAATGGGAAGAGACTGTAATAAACCCGCGGGATGGCTCATCTCTCACTTGTTCCTCTGGCAAATGTCGCACTCCCGGATGTACTGGAGCACGTCCTCCTTGAGGCCCTTCCATGAGAACCTCTCTCTAATGGCCCTGTAGGTTTTGGTAAACCCCTGATGTCTTGCCAAAGGTGAATCGTGTGATGCTTGGAGTACCTTCTTCTTGAGCTGAGACCCCTCAGTCAAGAAGATCCGGTCCCTATAATAGATGATCTCATCGACAACCTTGTACCTGTCATCTGCCACCTACCCATCTAGAACCTCACATGCAAAACTGTCCTTGGAGTACTCTACTAGGAGTCGAGCCCTCCAATCTGTATCCAAGCTTATACGAGACAATGTGGTTGGTCTACGTGAAAGGGCATCTGCTACGATGTTGTTCTTACCCTTGACATACTCAATGTCAAAGTCATATGCTTGGATCTTATTGATCCACTTCTGCTGCCTTTCCTGTAGCTGCTTCTACTCCAAAAAGAACTTGAGGCTGTTGTGATCAGTCCTCACCCTGAACCTATTGCCTACCAAATATTGTCGGTACTTAGCTATTGCATGCATGATGACCAGCATCTCCTTTTTGTATATGGAATACAACCTCTCATGTGGAAGAAGCTTCCAACTCTCAAATGCTATAGGGTGACCTCCCTACATCAATACTGCGTCGATCCCCTCTCCTGACGCATCACACTCCAAGATAAATGGCTGCGTAAAATCTGGCAACGCAAGCACTGGGCAGCTGCTCATGACCTCCTTGAGCCCGTCAAAGGCTCGCTGCGCTGTATCTGACCAACTGAATGCCCCCTTCTTCGTCAAATTTGTCAGGGGTGCAGCGAGCTGTGACAAACCTTTGATGAACTTCCGGTAGTAAGTGCAAATGTCAATGAATCCTCGAAGTTCCATCATGTTTCTCGGCTCCGACCATTCCCTGATCGCCCTGACCTTCTCCTTGTAGACCCCCACTCCATCCACCCCTATGATGTGTCCCAGATACAACATCTCTGTCAACCCAAACTCACACTTGGAGAGTTTGGCATAGAATCGTTGCTCTTGTAAGATACACAATATTGTCTTAATGTGCTGGAGGTGCTCCTCCCAAGTCCTGCTGTAAATGAGAATATCGTCGAAGAATACCAACACAAACTTCCTCAAATGACTACGGAAGATGTGATTCATGCAGGATTGAAATGTAGCTGGGGCATTGGTTAGCCCGAAAGGCATCACCAAGAACTCAAAGTGCCCATAGTGACACCTGAAGGCGGTCTTGGGAATATCCTACTCCCTTACGCGAATCTGATGGTACCTAGATCTCAAATCAATCTTTGAGAAGAATCGTGCTCCCCTCAACTCGTCCATCAACTCATCGATCCTGGGTATGGGGTACCTGTTCTTCAGGGTCTTCTTGTTCAGGGCCTTGTAGTCAATGCACATCCTCAATGTACTGTCCTTCTTCTTCACCAACACCACGGAAGAAGCAAACGGACTCGTGCTCAGACGAATGTGCCCAAGTGCCAGCAACACCTGGATAGCCCGCTCAATCTCGTCCCGATAGGCCTTGGGGTGCCTATAGGGGGTGGTGATCACTGCCTGGATGCTCTGCTCAAGCTCGATGGTGTGCTCAAACCCCCGATCCAGTGGCTGTCTTGGTGGAATCTCTCCAAACACTATGGCATACCGATTAAGGATGGACTGGATCTTTAGATGTACCGTTTGCCCTGTAGTCACTGCCTCTAATGCCTGCAGCTCCACTGCCCACTCTATGTCTCCCTTCCGGAAGACTGCCTCCATCCGATGAGCTGACACAGTCTGAGGCGGATATGTGTGCTGTCCCTGTATCTTCTCACGCCACCCGGTCTTCTCATCATCCCACTCCATCTCTAGGGTCTTCCAGTCTGTCGTGACCTTCCCTAGAGTAATAAGCTATTAGACATCCAACATCATGTTGGTGTCCGGAATAAAGACCACGAAAAAGTGGTCAGTCAATGTGTAGGTTCCCATCGTCACTGAAAGCTCCGGAACATAATGAGCACACGTCATGGTTTGATCTCCTGGGACCAATACTGAAAACCCATCAAAGCTCTCTGTCTGAATACCTCTCCGCTCAACCATCTGTGCATCGATGAATTTGTGGGTTGCCCCACTATTAACCAAAACTGATACGCGCTAGCCACATACTGTCCCTCGTATGCGTAGCGTCAGATACTTGGGAACTCCCCGCAACACTGCAAGGGCCCCTCCGGTGGGTGCAAAAGATGCACCACTTGCTGCTGGTGGTGGAAGTGGCAAAGGTCCCTGTATGGTATGGATATCTCCTGCCTCCAGATCCTCTTCGTCATCCTCTTCTCCACTGCTCTCGGAGAAGACCTCAATAAAATGTGCTTTGCCAGCAACACATCTATGTCCTGGTGCCCATGGCTCCTGACAGGTGAAGCACAATCGCTTCTTCTTCAGCTCCCCCCTGGCATCATCGTCAAGCTGTACTCGTCCTGGATTCCCCTTTGGAAGAGGAATCCTCACATCCTTCCCCTTAGACTAAAAAGTCTGTCTTTGGGGGTAAGGTGTCCGAGTCTTGGGTAAGACATCCTGTAAGTCCCAAGTCCTGCTGATAGCGTCCTAGGGTGTGGCTGGTCTAGTGGATCAGACCAAACCCCGAAGTGGCTCTGCTAACCCCTCAACATACATATAGACCCTTCGTGCCATGGATAGGTCTGGCACCATCACGGAGACCCTCAAGAAATCTGCAATGTAGGTCTTTAGGCTCCTTGTCTGCTTGAGTCTCGTCAGCTCAACAAAATGCTGCTCTAGATCTCTCTGATCAAATCACTCCATCAATCTCCTGGTAAACTCGGCATATGTCGTCACTGTGGAGTGCCCCAGTGTAACCATCCCATGAAACCACCAATCCTGGGCCTCACCATCCAAATGCAATGTTTCCACCTTGATGGCCTCTGCCTCCGACATCTGGTTAAGTTGGAAATAAATGTCCAGCTTCTCCACCCAAGACTTTGCTGAACCGTTTGATGAGCCATCAAACGTAGGCAAGTGGAATCTACTCACTGCACGACCATCATGGTAATGCCAGTACCCTCTGTGATGGTCGCGGGGTCTGCTATCCCGCTAGAGCTGAGCAAATCTCTGAATGAGAGGGACTCCCTAAACTCCTGCCCATAGGCCTGGTACTCTGCAAAATAATCGCCCATATGTCCGGGCTCTGCCTCCTGCTGGGCTACGGCTGCCGTGTCTGCTCCTAAGAAAGTGGGCATGGTAGAGCGTGTAGGGGCATGTGAGGCTACTTGCTGCGCAGTATCATGCTGCTCTGGCAAGTGATGGGATGCACCTGATCCCTCACCAATCTGAAAAACTCGTGGGCCCTCACGCTGCCTGGCCTCTACTGCCGTGAATCTTTGCCCCATCACCTCAATCTGTCTCGACAGATTCTGCACTGATTTGAGGAGCATATCCGCAAATCTCTTCTCGTCCTCGTCGGTCATCTATTATGTGTCCACTACTGGCTCTCTCTGTTCTGCGTCTGCTAGAGGCTCCTCCTGTTTTGCGTCCACCAGAGGAACATAGTCTCCCTCCCCGTAGGTATTCTCCAACCTATGTCTAGTCTCTCTATACCTCCTACCTGTATAACAAATGTAAGGTTTTTCCCTTGGTGTCATAGATTGCTAGCTCCACAGGCTGAGCCAGATCTATGCTCTGATACCATTGTAATATCCCCAACCCGGAATATTCCTCAAACCCCAGCAAAATCTCCAACCAAATATGTGCAAATGATATAACAACCCAGAAATAACAAAATAATAGTGGTACAACATATACTAATGTAAACAGGAAATATAAGCAGATACTCAAGAAATGCAACGAGAATGCTAAGCCATTTTATTATACTGAGCAATAAAATGAATACAAGAGGTGATCAGGCAGATGGCACCTCGACTTGCTCAAGGCAAGTGAAGAAATATTATCAGAATAACAAGGAATGGCCTCTCTGTGTGGATGCTGCTGGAGAACTGCTATGTTGCTGCTGCTGCTGGAAAACAAATAATGATTTGGGGCTGCTCCCCTCCTCGGAAAATGCTGAAACTCTGGAATCGGGCTCTACCTAGAAAAACCCAGAAAGCTCTCCTGGAATAGCTGAACCTCGAAAATCACCCCCTTGGGGTTTTGCACAGTTCCTCAATGCTCTGCGCTGCCACTGAAGGAAACCCCTCTAAACTTTGCCTAAATCTCTGCCAAAAGTCCTCCAATAGGCAAGGGTTGGTCCCCTGCTCAATCACCCAGCATGAATCCTCTTGCAGAAACCCCAGTCCAACACTACTGCCAAAAAGAACTGTGCCCCTCTCCGAGTGTTGCGCAGTCCTCCAAAATGCTGCTGAAACTACTGCTGGAATGCTGATAAAACTACTGCTGAAATGCCAAAGGAAATACCTTGCCCGAGCAGGCACTCAAAGTCCCCCAAGGCTAAGGGTGAGATCTCCGAACGGAGATACTCAATGCACTAAACAGCGCTGCAGACTAGCTAAACAGCCAGGGTGCTCAAAAGTTGAAACGACTAGCTCAAAATGCACATAACTGAATAATCCAAATGAGGGGGCTCCTATCTATTTTATAGCCTCTGCCTCTCACAATCCCTAGGCTCACCTCCTCTTGTGTGATTCCCCTCTTGCCACGTGTTCTTTTCCTTCTGCGCAGTTCCTCCATGTGTCTGCGTGGGCTCCATTTCTGCGTCCCCCTTTGGCCCCCTTCGCTCCCCTTTAAGTCACAACGTTGTGCTACCTAGGAAGTGACTTTTTATTCTAAAGTGAGTTATGTTCCCCCTTCCTCACTTTTTATTTACAAATAACTATAGAAGGCAAAAAATTGAACAAAATCGAATATTCCAATTAGCCATAGCTAATTAGGCATATTACAGAGATCTCCAAAACACAAGAATCGTTTATAGAAATTCCACCTCGAGACAACTCAATTAAATTAATTGATCGATAATTAAAAATGTGTAAGTCCAACTTAGGGAAATCAATTAATTAATAGTACTTAATTGAGAAAGGTGAGAATTCTCTAGAAACTCACATAGATCGACTTGGAGATGATGTTCGCCATCGATTAAGTTTTAATCTTGGCTGTTGAAGTCTCAACTGGAGATTATAAAAAGAGGTCGATGGGTAGATGGAGGATACACCAGTGGTAGATACTCAGTGATCTAGAAAATTCGATTTTCCAGTGTAGGTGATTGAGCAGGAGAGATCAAGTCAGAGATCGAGTAGTAGGTGGCAGAGGGGTAGAGGAGTAGATTTTCGGAGGAGTCGCTAGTTCCGGAAGAGTTAGGAAAGGAGGCCGTATTATTTCTCCAGGAGGTTGCGTAGGGGCTACGCAAAGCCTCAAGAGGGGCAGTTCGATTCAGCCTATTAGGAGGTTGATTCAGTTGCTAAGTACAGGCAATTTCTTCCAGAGGGGCCAGTGAATTTATCTCCTGTTGATTTTTGTAGCGTCGGATGTGTTCTAGCCTCAAAACTTTGCAGAGAGGCTCAAATACATGTATTCTCCAAAACCCAGAAGTCGTTTGGGAAATTTCCACCTAGAGATGGTTTAATTAAAATAATTAATTATTTTTAATGTATTCCTAAGTCTAAACTTCGGAAATGTGATTAATTAAAGGGTATTAATTAAATCTGGTGCGAATCTTCTAGAAGAAGACGAGGATCAACTCTTAGTTAATCTTAGTCTTTGATTATGTTTTAATCTTCGCTGTTGGTGTTCCAACGAGAGATTATAAGGAGCTTGATGGGCACTTGGAGAACACACTGAGAGAGTGAGATTTGGAGATCAAATTTTTCAAGAATAACAACGCTGAGTTGCCGGAGAGAGATCGAGTGGTCTTCTTGCAGTGTGTAGACCAGAGGGGATTTTCCCAGTTCCAAAGAGTGAACGGCAGAGAAGGCATTGAGAGGTTCAAAGAGGCAACACAGTGCTTCAGAGGGACTCTGTAATTTTGCTACGAACAGTCGAGATCAAGTGTTAGAAGTCGGGGTGTGAGATCGAAGGGCTAGAGAGTCGAGTTCCAGTCAGCAAATCGATTAGCTGGAAGGGTGATGCAGTTTCTAGAAGTTGTGACGTAGATCTGCTTAGGCTTCCGCAGAGATTGCGCAGAGTCAGCGTGGGTCTAGCCATCCAGAGCCTGGATCAAAGTCGGATCACTAATGATAGTGTGAGAATATTTCTCACTACCTCTTTGCCAGATTATTCTCTGTATCAGATTGCTAGTTTGGGCATCTAACAATTTGTACTCAGATTACTACTGCATAATAATTAAAACCCTTAGTTGCTACTCCGATTTTTTCCACATTGGGTTTTCTTGGGGACATTTGTCCAAAAACAACGGTGTATTTGTGTGTGTGTGTGTGTTTATTTCTTTCCAACACAGTACTTTGCTTCCACAGTATTTTATGTTGTGAAGGTTGTAGTAGATTTTATTTTGATGTTTGTTGTGTAACATTGTAAATAACTTGATTAAGAAATTAACAGGTAGGAGAAATTTAATTAGTTGCTGCAGTAGGGAATCCGGTCACTGATTTTTCACATAGTATCAAAGTGTAGGTGAAGCAGAGAAGAGCTCAGTTGTAGGGAGAAGAGGGAGTTCGAAAACATTGCGTAGGCGCATTTCTAAACCCAGAGAGGCTGCGCAATTCGTTGGCCAAGAGAGCTAATTTTCTTGGAAAATTACTTCTTTGAGTGAGTCGACAAAGCATAAAATTTTCCGGATCGAAGATCCGGAGAGGCAGAGGGAGCAGTGCAATAGTTTCCACACAGAGCAGATCTTCAACTGGGACGCAGTCATTTTGCAGCAGTTGCTGGCAAAGTAGCGTCAGAAGGAAAGAAGAGAACACACTGAGGGAATCCTTTCCTCAGGGGACTTCTAGCCAAGAAGTTCGAATTTTCCTAGCAGAGCAGCAACAATTGTGTGCAGAATTTTTCACTCCAGAAGGGAGTGCAAATAGCTAGGCAGCAGCTGCGCAGAGGAGAAGAGTAGGAATTCGACATTTTTTGAGAGATGGAATTAGCTGGGTTGAGAGATCAAGATTAGTTCGAGGGAGCCTCCAACTATGCGATTTGGAAGGCTAGAATTTCCTGCCTTCTAGATGAGCATGATCTCAAAAATTATATTGATAGTGTGGTAGTTGTACCCGGAGATGATCTGCTTAAGAAATACAAGAAGGAGATGGTGAAAGCTAAGAGGTTGATTCTCGATGGGGTTCGAGATCACATGGAATCTCACATAGTCGACAAAGATACAACCCGACAGATGTGGGAAGCACTAGCTACGTTGTATGAAGGATCTTCCGAGCAACGAAAAATGTATCTTGAGGAGAAGATGAGATGCAAGGGGATGCAAAAAGGGGAGCGTATAGACCCCTTCCTTACTAGGCTTTAGGATGTCTGGGATCAACTGTCTTTAGTAGGGTCAATGCCCCAGCCTACGGAGTTTGTACGATTAGCTCGGAATAGTGTTTTCGAAGAATGGCAAGTTTTCATCCAAAGTATCTTGGGTAGAGAAAAATTGCCAAATTGGGAACGTATGTGGGTTGATCTGAAGCAGGAGGAGATGAGGCGAGATCTAGTGAAGAGCACCATTAGTGGTAGCAGCAACAGCAGTGGGACGAAGCAAGTAAAGGAGGAGGAGGAGAATGTGGCCCTCGCATCATGGGGGCAACAGGATCAGCGCAGGAGGAAAAAGGACATTTCAAAGATCAAGTGCTTCAGATGTGGTGAGCTTGGCAACTATAATTCTTAATGTCTTGTCAGAAAGAAGGACAAGGAGGGGAAGCAAGATTAGCAGGTTGCATTCGCTAAGATCGACAAGATTGGAGGAAGAGTTTTCCATGATCACCGAGTTACCTCTAGGTGTGAGGTGGGGTGATCTGGAGTTGTAGCCCCAGAGTGCTACAGGATGGGCAGGATTCTTGAGGAGGTCCACCTCTTGAATCAATACCTTGCTATGGGATCACATAGCATGCAGTAGTGGGATGGACCAGTGGTAATTGGTGCAGTTAGGTGCCAAAGTGACAGATGCAGTAGCTAGTAGCGATCAGATTTTGAGTAGTGTAGAGCAGAGTTGGCAGTAGTGCAGATGACATAGGGCAAAGTCAGTAGCAATGTAGTGGCTTCAGTGACAACGCAGAGGCTAGCGGCAATCAAGACATAGGTGACAGATGCACATCATACTGACCACAGTTGGTTTAGTATTTTGGATGCTTTTCAGTTGCAGTTGTTGCAGTTGCAACAATAGCAGTTGGAGAGGGTTGCAGTGCAGATGCAGTGTTGGTAGCATTTCAGCAGGGCCAGCAACAACACAAATGCAACAATCAGAGTTGTGCAGTAGTTGGTGGGCAGCAACAGCTAGACATTAGCAGCGTAACAGGAGGTGTTACAGAGACAGGGTGTTGCTTTAGTGGGTTGCAACGCTAGAACACATTCCTCACTAAGAGGGAGTGTTGATTTTTGTAGTATTAGATGTGTTCTAGCCAAGAAACTTTGCGGAGAGGCTAGAATACATGTATTCTCCAAAACCCAAAAATCGTTTGGGAAAATTCCACCTAGTGATGGTTTAATTAAAATAATTAATCATTTTTAATGTATTCCTAAGTCTAAACTTAGGAAATGTGATTAATTAAAGGGTATTAATTGAATTTAGTTTGAATCTTCTAGAAGAAGACAAGGATCAATTCCCAGTTAATCTTAGCCTTTGATTATGTTTTAATCTTAGTCGTTGGTGCTCCAACGAGAGATTATAAGAAGGAGCTTGATGGGCACTTGGAGAACACAACAAGAGAGTGAGATATGGAGACCGAATTCTCAAGAGTAGCATTCTGGAGTTGCCAGACAAAGATCGAGTGATCTTCTTGCAGTGAGGGGCATGTTGATTTGGGGTAGCATCAGATGTGCTCTAGCCATGAAAATTGGTGGAGAGGTTAAAACACATGAGATCTCCAAGACCCAGAAATGGTTTGGGGAAATTATACATGGTGAAGGAGATATTAAAATAATTAATAGTTTTAATGGATTCCTAAGTCTAAACTTAGGAAAATAAAATTATTAATGGGTATTAATATAAAACTAGCTGAGAAGGTTCTAAATGACATGATTCAAGCCAAAGCTAATGTTAGCCGTTGATTAGAGATGTAATCTCGGTCGTTGAAGACTCAACAAAAAAAGTATAGGAGGAGGCTTGAGGGTCAGTTGTAGATACATCAGAGTGATCAGTCAGTTGGATTTTCTAGAGCGGGGTTTGCTAAGAGAAATCAAACTAGTGATCAAAGTTGTAGCGAGGGGCAATGAGTACAGAGGTAGAGAGGCAAAGAGGCAGACACAGAGCCAGAAGGAGCCATGCAGAGACCAGCAGTGACTGCGCAGAGGCCAGAAGGGCCTGTGTGAGTGACGCAAAGGCTTTAGAAGTGACGCAGAGGGCTAGAGAGGCTGCACAGAGCCTCAGAGGGTTAACGCAGAGGGTTTCAGGCTAACGTAGAGGCTAGGAGGGCTGATGAAGTGCTTCAGAGTGGGCTAGAGAAGGTTTCGTGGAGCAGACTTTCAAAATATCTACTTCTGAAGAGAGGTATTACTGCCAGATTATTTTTCTGTTGGGTGAGCCAATTTGGCACCCACTGTACTCAAGAAAATCTGCTTAATAACAAAACCCTTAGAACCGTTGCACTGGTTTTCCGAAGTTGGGTTTTTCCAAGGATGATTGTCCAAAAATAACAGTGTCCCTTGTGTGTTTGTCTATTTCTTTTAATTGTTGATCTGTAGATGGTTGAGACTGTATTGTGTTTATTTCAGTATTTATATGGTTAAATAACTAGTTAGTAATTAAACAAGTAGGTGAAATAAACTAGAGAATACAGAAAAATATCTAACACGTAATACTTAGAAATTTCAACAAGGTAGGGATAGTAGACAGGAGGGGATTTTTCTAGTTCTAGAGACTGAGAGTGTAAGGTAGAGAAGGCATCAAGAGGTTCAAAGAGGCAATGCAGTGCTTCAGAGGGAGTTCGTAATTTTGCTAGGAGCAGTCGAGATCTAGTGGCAGAAGCTGGGGTGTGAAACCTGTTGTCGCACAGATTGTTTGGGCAGCACGACAACGCTAAGACTAGGAGTTGTCACCCTGATCCCCGATCGCTCCGTTTAAGCCGTCTCCCGAGGCTAAGGGGGGTAGACCCTATGGATAAAGGAAGACCAACTGTGGGCCAGTTGGGTTGGGAGACACAGCAAGGCAATTTAGCACCTGATTGATTTTAGAAATTAATGTATCAGTGGCTTATGGAGTTAATGATTAAATGATTATTAATTAAATGTTGCAGAAATATGAACCTTGTAAAACAATCATTTATCATCAAATAACCCAAGTGATGCAAGATGTTCAATAAATGCACAATGCTTTAATAATGATCCAACGATTAAATTTCTAAAGATTAAATGCTTTAAACAATCATACAATTTAAATGATGACCAGTTCACATAGTGATTTACCACTTTTCAATAGCTAATCTTTAAATAAACATTTAAGCGCATTTTAACTATGGAAAATGGAACATAAATACCACAAAAGACAAAAATGAATTTTCAATTTTTTTAGTTAGTCTTTTTCAATATATATATATAATATATATATATATTTTTATTTTATGAGATTTTTTTTATAATTTTTTTGATTTTTAAAATTTTAAGAATAAAATAAAACAGAACTCTAAAAAAGCCTAAGGATTAAACATTTTATGTTTTTTGAGATTTTTTACTTTTTATATTTATTTTGCTAAAAATAAATCTAAAAATAATAAAAAAAAGGAACCCAGAATATTAGAACTTAAACCTTTTTATGATTTTTTAATTTAAATTTTAAACTATAAATAAAATAAAATAAAATCTAAAACTCAAACCTTTATGTGAAAACAAAAATTTAAAATTTTTCTTTTTTGAAACATAACTAAAAGGGAAACATATCTAAACTAAAACAAAAATTTAATTTCTAGAAAAAGAAACTAAAATCTAAATAGACTAAATATATATATGAAATAAAACCGAAGACTAAATGAAACCTAACAGATATATAAATGAAATAAAAAAAAATCGAAAGCGTATTGGTGCTTTGTACTTGTAGGTCCGCGGAAGGAGGGAATACGCAGGAGCTTAAGCTTTGCTCAATGGATTTGTTGCAGGTTGCGAATGGCAGCGTGAAGAATAAATGGATCGCAGGCTTGGTGAATGCTGAGGGAAGAGGCTGAGATGGGAGCAGGCAACGGACAGAGAGCTCGAGCTTGAAGGGATGGCTACTGCGTGGGTGACTGTGGGTGCGTAATGGAGGAGCTGTGTGAGGATTGGCAGACGTGATGCTGCGTGGAGGAAAATCGTGGCTGTAGGTTGAGCACAGGTCTAGAGCAGCGAAGATTGAGGTTGAAGCTTGCTGCATGGAGATAAACAACAAGAAAAAGAGCTGGAGCGATGGATTTTTGTGAGTTTGGAACGAGGAATGGCAGAGCTAGAGAGGAGCGTCGGTGTGCCAACGTGAGGGAATAGCATGTGAGTAGAGGGAGATGAGGCAGCGTGGAGCGTAACATCAAATGAATGTCACGCGGGCAGCGTAGGAGATTTTTAGAGATGATATGGCTGTAAAGGGAGCTGCGACTGCTGTAAGGAAAGCTAAGACAGATAGCATGAGAGAGGCCTGAGGGTCTAAAAATTTTCATTTTGCAACGAACCCAAACCTCAAATAGCAGATTAAGGGCAATCAGACAAATGATAGCCAGGAAATAGATTGTCTAATTCTTCTGCTTCAAATTCATTCATCAAACCCTTATAAAATCCTCCAAATTTTTCAAATCCTTGAAGGCAGAAACATACACCTACAGAAAAGTGATTTTGATAGGAACATTCCTGCTAGAGCTTATACTGAGGCCAGATTTTACCCTCCAGGGCCTAGATCTGGCTTCAAAAAAAAAAATTCCCTCAGACCTGAAACCTGCAATGGCAAAAACAAAACACCCAGAAATAATATATGCAAGGATTAAAACCTAAGACTCTAAAACTAGCTAAATAATTACAATATTCACAGTTTAAAGGCTCTAAATAGCCAGATTTAACGTTATACCACTGAAATATTTTCAGAATTTTAAACTTAATGTGAGGTGCTCCAGAAAACCCTTCATGCATCTATAACAAAAATTCTAATGATAAGCCCAGGATTAAAACTAGCTAGACTCTTTCAAAAAACGCAATCCGGGAGTTGGCTGGTTCAGCCGAGAACTTCTCCTAACGCCCGGTAAACTCAAAATTAAGGATATCTTGCACAACTTAAATCAACCATTAACATAGAGGGAGAAAACAACATTGAAATTCAGATCAAATGGAGATACATGCCATTATATTAAGAAATTAAACTATCATTCAAACCCTAGAGATCAGACAAGATACTTGTGCCTAAATCAATCTTCATCAAGCTATCATCAATGGCTGAATTTTATGCTGAAAAATAAAACATCTTACAGCATTTCCAGAAGACTAACACTAGCAAGATTTTCAACCCCAAAGTCTTTCTTTATTGCACAAAAAAATGACTACAAGACAACTTTCTTTAGCACACGACATTGAATGATCTCAAATGACCCCTGATACCCTATTTAAAGGAAAATTTCCCAACAGCTAGTTCGAGTGATCCATGTCAAAATGATCTCGACCGTCGATGAGGATCAAAATCCCTTTTAATCTCATCTATTGAAATTTTTTAAATGCATTTTAGTATATTAAAAATTTAAATTTTGCATTTATTTCCTCAAAACTTGACTTATTATTATTTTATTATTTTATTTTTTTAATTATTAATTATTAATTTTGTAATTTTTACTTTTTATTATTTTTATTGGATCCTCGAACTTAGCCTTTGGAAAAATCACTTAGGACCTAGGACTTATGAGGGGATAAAACATTTTCTAACCCTCAAGACAATTTACATCATGAATTTTACAAGTTTACATCTCAAGGGGGAAAACCCATTTGACATAGACCCTCATAGACCACCCAGCTTTGCGACACAAATATAATCTAGCAAATCAAACAATTTGTAATAACCTAACCAAATAGTTAGAATTATTTCCAAATTACTTTCACATAGACTCGAAGCACACTAGGATTCCCCTAACATTCTAATGACAAAATTCATTCCGGCTTTGGGGTTAGGCTGAAGGAAAACTCTACTGATCATGGATCGATGAAACGAAAAACCTTCCGGAACGTAGATTATCATTAGAAATTAGGTTTGCCTAGGCAATTTACATACATGACTTAGATCTGCTAAGATTATTTACAATATACACATGCAGACTGGGTTTACAACATAACATGATTAGGCTGATGATGACAGTCGAATGGCACGGACACGTCAATCAAGTGCTATCCCTTTTTCAAAAAAGGGGGTGTACTGTTATGGGTAGTTGACACGTAATGGTCAACATCTGGCTCTACTTGGGGACACGTTGCTGCATTGTAGGAATGTGAGAATCTAGATTTTGCATCCACGCAACACACAATAAAACATAAGTAGCGTCCATCCAAAATCATCATATAACATTAAGCACAGGAAAGATATAAGTTCTTCATTTATTAACTATCTAGTAACATGAAAAGTAAATCTAATCCTAAAACAGAAATGAAAATGATTGAAAAACAAGGAGTAGGGTTAGAAATACAGAGGATGCCCCATGGAATCAGATGTGTTGAATATAGTGTATACTGAGCATTTGCCTGCTTTCAGGGAAATCTGTCGGCTGCTTCTCGGATGTGCCATGTCCAATTTTGCATACGATAGGACCTTTTCCTATCCGAAAATCAAGCTACTCGCGGCCATCTAATGCATTAAATCTTCTTCTCGTTCTCTTTCTTTTGCATTTTTTCTTTGTGGCAGGCTGTATCACTGATAATGTGGAACTTTTTGCTTCAAAGCTCTCAGATGAAGTATGTAAGATATGCGTGACATGTCTTTCTTCATTCTGCATCTGCCTTGTCAAGGATGATGGATCAATCTCATAGGTGTCATGAGTTATAACCTGATCTTCTAAGACTCTTGGATTAGCCGTGTGAGCCTCAACCTGATTATTAATTTCCCTTTTATCCAGGTCACTTTCAATTATCCACTTTTCAATGGAACAAAGGACCTCATAATAAGATGGAGCTTGTTGTAGCAGATAAGGAGGCTCCTGATCTATTGACGTTCCCTGGTTTCTGCAATATCCCTCCCTTTAATAATAAATAATAAA